>JAIUZE010005080.1:0-18683 GCA_022085475.1 Heliosperma pusillum
CAACTTATGGGTTGTCATGCTACTAAGGTTTTCTAATATATTCTATCTCAATTTGTTGTTAACCTATAGCTCACCTAGTGTTTGAGCCACCTAGAGTTTCGTGGAACCTAGTGTTTGTGCCACCTAGGGATGCGTGCCTCCTAGGGTTTCGTGAGCTATGGATTTCGGCCTTCATAGGTTGTTTTCCTTGTTTACCTAATCTAGGATTCTACTATATCTTTACAACAATATTTTGAGATATTAAGATAAATATATTTCTATAAGATAAATCAAATAATATTTTGAGATAAAGATATTTCTAAAAGATAAGCAAATATTATTTTGTGATAAGATAAGTATCTTTATTAAATATTATACTAGGGTTTTAGATCTATTATGATTCTACTATTATAAATACTCATTCACATACAATTGGCAAAATACACGAAATACACATACTTTACACGGCTATTTATTTTACTTGTGTTGATTTTCCAAAATCGTTTTAAAGCAAACCTTTGAGCAAATATTTATTATTTTTAGAGTTTGTTTTTAAAAGAGTCGTGCATCAATTATTATCAATCGCTTGAGTGAAATACGTTATTGGATAATAGTACATCATTATAAGCTTACAATTCTTTAACGGGAATTTGTGTGAGTTATATTGTACTTTCTTATTAGCGTAAGATAGTATAGAGTATTTAGCGATACTCACCTTGAGTTATAATCATAGTGTTGATTATACGAGTGGGTTGGTAATTTTTGTAATCTGTAGAAAGGTACTAAAAATTATTAATCGAGAATAGTGGACGTAGGTTTCAAAGTGTGAAACTGAACCACTTCAAAAATCGTGTGCCTCTCTCTTATCTCTTTACTTTTCGTTATTTAGTTATTCGCGCTTACTTTGATTAATTAATAAGTTGATTTTAATTCATAAGATCAAATAATTAATTACATATCATATAAATCGAA
This sequence comes from Heliosperma pusillum, assembly GCA_022085475.1. NCBI lineage: Eukaryota > Viridiplantae > Streptophyta > Magnoliopsida > Caryophyllales > Caryophyllaceae > Heliosperma > Heliosperma pusillum. Next base: position 952 of record JAIUZE010005080.1, read on the forward strand.
AAAGTGGGGCTAGTTTTTAATACTCAATTCACCTCCCCCCTCTTTCGTATTCGATCAATAGACTCTACAATTACTTTAAATCAATTTTACAGTTACACAACTTGTCCGTTACAGTTACAAAACTTGTTCATTACAGTAACACACCCAAAATATTAAAGTCGTTACACTCTTTAAAATGAAGTTATATAAACTCTATTCTCAAGTTACATTTTTAAAAACTGAAATTATAATATATATTAGTTAAAGTTACACTATAATCATTTAAAATTATACTCTTTAAAACTTAAAGTTACAGTCATTAAAATAAAGTTACACAAAATCTACTTGTAGTTTATGGTCATGTTTCTCATCATCTTCATCATAATCATATCTATCGTCATTAAAAAATTGCAATTAAAAATTTTAAAACGTAGATATGATTAAAAAAATTAAAAAAGTAATTTAAACAAAAATCAACCGAGTTTTCGAGCACAAATGAGCAGTAATGTATAATTTGAAAAATAAATGGTATACAAAAATATCACCATTGCAACGGGCTCAAAAAATTAATAAAGTTAGGCTTTTGTTTCGCCTTAATCGGAGTTCGGATGAAGACTTTATAAGCTTTTTATAAAACCGCTTATATTTTACGCGGGAATTTTAAAACACACGAAAAAAACCCAGAAATTACACATATAAAATAACAAGTAAGAAAATTTACACTAATAAAAAAATTACTTACAAAATTTATATTCAAAACTTGTAAAACTTCAAGTGAATGTAACATAATGTAACGAAGTTAATTAACTTGTAAAACTCTTTGACACCGCGTCAGCTTGCGTTGTGGAAGTCTCAACAGGGTGCCCACTCCTCTGATTGGTTGCGTGCGGTTCCTATCTCTGGGTTGGGTCAAACTATGAACAGGAGGACTTACCGTAGTGTAATGGGGTATCGACTGGGTGTCCCGTTATTCTCGGTATCTAGGCCTTGTCCTGCATGCTCTCGGGTTTTTGCTGATAATGTGTATGGGGACCACGCTGTTTCTTGTACTAGTACTGTGGGGGTTAAGCATCGGCATAACCTCGTTTGTGACACCTTATTCGACATATGCTATAGGTCTGGTATTTCTACCGGCAAGGAGGTTGATATCGGTTTGGTTGACGGGCATGGCGGATCTCTTCGTCCTGCGGATTTGATACTTTATTCCTGGGACAGAGGGCGTGATGTGTGTGTTGCTTTGACAAGGTCTTCCCCCTTGACTCAGGCTGGGATGTCAGATTTTGTGCCGGGGCGGGTTGTCGCTGATGCTGCTCAGCGCAAATGTGCTAAGTATGGGGATTTATGCGCGGCTGCGGGCTATGGTTTCCTACCCTTCTCTTTCTCTTCGCTTGGGGAGTTGGGCTCAGATGTTGTTGACTTGCTCAAGCGGATCCAGAAATTCTCTGTAACTCAGGATGTCGGGGCTCGGGTGGCCGCTTATATTTTTACTAGACTTAGGCCATGTTCTTTTCGGCTTAATTTCAGCTCGTTTTATTTAAGCTCGGCTCTATTCAACACAGTTTAGTTTAGCTTTAGCCAATACTATTCAACTCATCTGTTCACAAAATTAAATCTTACTTCAACTCCATTCACTTCAAATCCGTTCCATTCAATTTAGTTCAATTAAGCTCACCTCCAATTAACTCAGTTCAGCTCATTTCAGCCGAAAAGAACAGGACCTTAGCTTTGCTGTAGATAAGGGGGTGGGGGCCCACATTGTCTCTCGGCTCCCCACCAATTTCATGTAAAATTTTCATTTTATTTTAATAAAAGCTGCGTGCAACCTTCTATAAAAAAAAATAATAATAATAATAATAATAATAATAATAATAATAATAAAAAAATAATAATAATAACCCGTCTTTGGGGAACATTGTTTGTGGTTTTGTCAGGGAGTCCAGCAGGGTGATCCTTTGGGCCCTTTACTTTTCGCTTTGGTTTTGCATCCCTTGGTGTGCAAGATACGAGACTCTTTTGATTTGAGTTTGCAGGCTTGGTACTTGGATGATGACACCATTGTTGGGGATACTTTGGAGGTGGGGAAGGTGTTGGATTTGATTATGGCAGATGGTCCTCAGTTTGGTCTCCATCTTAATGTCGCTAAGACTGAGGTTTTTTGGCCTGCTGAGGATCCTCGGAGTCGACTTCCTGGTGTTTTCCCTCCTTCTATTGCCCGACCTTTGCGTGGTGTCTTTGTTTTAGGTGGGTCTGTCAGTACTTGCCCTAGTTTTGGCAGTGAGCTTGTAGCGAATAGAGTGACTAAGACCATCGAGCTTATGGATTTGGTTGCTAAGATTGAGGACCCGCAATGTGAACTGCTTCTGCTTCGAGCTTGTACTGGTATTTCTAAGCTTTACTTTACCCTCCGTACATGTTCGCCGAGAGTGTTTGGGTCTGTTCATCTCCGTTTTGATGCAGCACTTCGTTCTAGCTTGGAACGCATTGTCACCGCGTCTGGGCCAGGTTTTGGGGATTGGCAGTGGCGCCTTGCCACTTTCCATTTTCATCTTGGTGGGCTCGGTGTCTATGCTGCCGAGAATGTTTTGTACTATGCTTTTTTGGCGTCCCGTTTGCAGTTTGCCGATTTGCAGGCTAAGCTACTACGGCCTTCTGGTATTGTGGATGCTGGTCCTACTATTGATGATGCCTTGCAGGTGTTTTTGGAGACTACATGTTCTACTTTATTACGTGATCCTAGTGAAATCGCTGCCCCTAAACTTATGAAAAAATTGGCAGATATATATTTTGCGAGGATTGCTGCTACTGCAGAATCTGTTTACTCTTTGACACCGCGTCAGCTTGCATTGTAGAAGTCCCAGCTTGGTGCCCACTCCTCTGATTGGTTGCGTGCGGTTCCTATCTCTGGGTTGGGTCAGACTATGAACGGGAGGACTTACCGTAGTGTGCTAGGATATCGTCTGGGTGTTCCTTTATTCGTGGTATCTAGGCCTTGTCCTGCTTGCTCTCGGGTTTTTGCTGGTGATATTTATGGGGATCACGCTGTCTCTTGTACTGGCACTGTGCGGGTCAAGCATTGGCATAACCTTGTTCGTGACACCTTATTCGACATTTGCTATAGGTCTGGTATTTCTTCGGGCAGGGAGGTGGATATCGGTTTAGTTGACAGAGACGGCGGATCTCTTCGTCCTGCGGATTTGCTGCTTTATTCCTGGGACAAAGGGCGTGATGTGTGTGTTGATTTGACAGGGTCTTCCCCCTTAACGCAGACTGGGCTGACCGATTTTGTGCCGGGACGGGTTGTCGCTGATGCTGCTCAGCGCAAGTGTGCTAAGTATAGGGATTTGTGCACGGCATCTGGATATGGTTTCCTACCCTTCTCTTTTTCTTCACTTGGGGAGTTGGGTTCGGACGCTATTGACTTGCTCAAGCGGATCCAGAAATTCTCGGTATCTTAGGATGCAGGGGCTCGGGTGGCCGCTTATATCTTCACTAGACTTAGTTTTTCTATAGCTAAGGGGGTGGGGGCCCAGATTGTCTCTCGGCTCCCCACCAACTAATTGTAAACTTTACATTTTATTTTAATGAAAGCTGCGCGCATTAATAATAATAATAATAATAATAATAATAATAATAATAATAATAATAATAATAATAATAATAATAATAATAATAATAATAATAATAATAATGACGGTTGCTGCTTCTTCAGAATCTGTTTTCTCTTTGACGCCGCGTCTGCTTGCGTTGTGGAAGTCTCAGCAGGGTGCCCACTCTTCTGATTGGTTGCGTGCGGTTCCTATCTCTGGGTTGGGTCAGACTATGAACAGGAGGACTTACCGTTGTGTGCTGGGGTATCGCCTCGGTGTTCCGTTATTCGCGATATCTAGGCCTTGTCCTGCTTGCTCTCGGGTTTTTCCTGATGATGTGTATGGGGACCACGCTGTTTTTTGTGCTGGTACTGTGGGGGTTAAGCATCGACATAACCTCGTTCGTGACACCTTAATTGACATCTGTTATAGGTCTGGTGTTTCTGCGGGTAAGGAGGTTGATATCGGTTTGGTTGACGGGCACGACAGATCTCTTCGTCCTGCGGATTTGCTTCTTTATTCCTGGGACAGGGGGCGTGATGTGTGTGTTGATTTGACAGGGTCTTCCCCTTTGACTCAGACTGGAATGTCCGATTTTGTGTCGGGACGGGTTGTTGCCGATGCTGCTCAGCGCAAATGTGCTAAGTATAGGGATTTATGCGCGGCTGCTGGATATGGTTTCCTACCCTTCTCTTTCTCTTCGCTTGGGGAGCTGGGCTCGGATGCTGTTGACTTGCTCAAGCGGATCCAGAAATTCTCGGTATCTCAGGATGCTGGGGCTCGGGTGGCCGCTTATATTTTTGCTAGGCTTAGTTTTGCTATTGCTAAGGGGGTGGGGGCCCAGATTGTCTCTCGGCTCCCCACCAACTTCATGTAAACTTTTCATTTTATTTTAATGAAAGCTGCGCGCATATAATAATAATAATAATAATAATAATAATAATAATAATAATAATAATAATAATAATAATAATAATAATAATAATAATAATAATAATAATAATAATAATAATAATAATAATAATAATAATAATAATAATAATAATAATAATAATATTTCTAATAATATTCATAATGATGAATATATCACTAAAGATATTAAATTCAATATAATAATATACTAATAAATATTAATAATTATTATATTTCCATAAATAGTTATATTAAAAATAAATAAAAATAATATGTAGAATAATTATAATAGTAATATAATAAATTTTAAAAAGTATATTAATGTATTAAAATAAAAATAGTAAATAAGTTGACATAATAATAGCAATGATAAGACTAAGGCGCTGTTTTTTTTTTTACTGATTTTTGCTGAATTTTTCTTAACTGAACTTATATGAGCTGAACTTTTTTGAACTGAACTTATAGGAGCCGAACTTTTCTGAACTTATATGAGCTGAACTTTTCTAAACTGAACTTATAAAAGCTGAACTTTTCTGCACTTCACTTATATGATATGAAGTTAACTTAAATTAATTTAACTTGACTTTGGCTCTGTTCTTTTGGACTGAATTTGTCTGAACTGAACTGAACTGAATGAAGCTGAACTAAACTGAACTGAACTGAACTTAATGGAGCTTAACTGAACTGAAATAACAAAAAGATAACAATATTATTATTATTATTATTATTATTATTATTATTATTATTATTATTATTATTATTATTATTATTATTATTATTATTATTATTATTATTATTATTATTATTTTTATTATTTTATTATTATTATTATGATTATTATTATTATTATTATTATTATTATTATTTATTATTATTATTATTATTATTATTATTATTATTATTATTATTATTATTATTATTATTATTATTATTATTATAATTATTATTATTATTATTATTATTATTATTATTATTATTATTATTATTATTATTATTATTATTATTATTATTATTATTATTATTATTATTATTATTATTTTTGTAAGAAAAGGTATAGATTCTCATTAATCCTCAAGGAAAAAAAAGAATACAAAGATCTTACAATAATATCCCCTATGAGTTAAACAAATGACTCTATTAACTATTGAGATTATCTATAATCTCATTATATACAACATCCTTAGTAATAGCTAAAATTCTAATACTAACAACTAACTGAATTTGTCGAACAAGACATTCCACTGGTCTATGAAGCCTAGAGAATACCCAAGCATTCCTCTCCCACCATATGTAGTATACAGTAGTTGCAATACTACATCTGAGCCAGACGCTATGCCAATGCTTCCTTCTTCTCCTATTCTGAATCCAGTATAGCTCTGCAATCAAACCAAGCCCTCTCCTCCTGATATCCATCCAAGAGAGGATGTTCTGCCAGACCATGGCAGAGTAGGAACATGTAAAGAAGAGATGCCCATGACTCTCACAGGCTGCCTGACAAAGACTGCATCTGTTAGCTAGCTGCAAACCTCTTCTATGAATGTTATCTATAGTAGCCAGTTTCCCTTGAGCAGCCAAAGTAGAGATGATTCTATGCCTAGGAAGGGCAGGGCAAAGAGACTTAGTCCAGATAAGAATGTCATGATGGGGTCTAAACAGATCATAAGCCTTACTAGCACAGAATTTTCCCTGCGAGCCACATTGAGCAATGAAGTGTTTAGCAGCCATCACACCCCCAGTGAGTTGTATACAGTAGTCTCTAACCCTCAAAATACCTTTGAAGCTCTCAGAGTATCTTTCCTTAATGTCCATAGTCCAGAAATCCTGCTGCCTTATGTAGTAACTTTTTAGCCAGTTGAGCCAGGCCCCCCTTTTTTCTTGCTCAATGAGCCAGACCCATCTAAGCATCAGAGCTTTGTTCCAAGCAAGAAGCTCCTTTAAACCAAACCCTCCTTCAGACCAAGGTGTACAAATGCTAGCCCAACTCTTATAGGTTTGATGCTTGCCTTCAGCAGACCAGAAGAAATCCTTACAGATCCTATTAATAGCCTTAATGACACCCTGAGGAAGCAAAAAGCTGGCACACCAAAAGTTTTCCATCCCAAAGATGACAGAATTTAAAAGTTGACCCTTACCAGCATAGGATAGGTACCTAGTGGACCAGTGAAGAACTGAACTCTGTATCTTTCTGATTAGAGTGCCATACTTATCTTGATTGAGAGAGGAAGCATGTAAGGGAACCCCTAGATATCTGAAAGGGAAGAGGCCAGTTTCAAAACCAGTGCTAGAAAGAATTTCAGACTTAATGAGGGAAGAAACCCCACCAAAGTATATACTAGTCTTATCCTTATTAGCTATTAAACCAGACCAGTCACCAAAATCCTGAAGAATGTTGACCACAGTGGTAACAGAAGGGGTGTCCCCCCTGGTGAAGATCATAAGATCATCAGCAAAAACCATATGGGTCAGATTAGTCTGGACACATTTGGGATAAAGGGAGACATGAGGTTTCTCTTTTAAATTTCTCAAATATCTGGATAAAACCTCCATGCTAAGGACAAACAGATAAGGAGACAGGGGATCTCCTTGTCTGATGCCACTCTTCCCTTTAAAGAACCCTTTAACTTGCCCATTAACATTCACTGAGAACCAGGAACCTGTAATGCAACCCATGATCCATTTAATAAAGACAGGGGAAAAGCCAAAAGTATGAAGCATGTTACTGATGAAGTCCCATTGGAGAGTATCAAAAGCTTTCCTAATATCCACTTTAATAAGACATCTAGGGGTTACATTTTTCCTATTGTAGCCTTTAACCAGGTTTTGAGAAAGCATGACATTCTCAAATAGGCTCCTACCAGGAATAAAAGCCCCTTGCTCCTCACCAATGAGGTTATGTAAGACCCCTTTCAGCCTATTACTAAGAATTTTGCTTATAGTCTTGTATATAACAGTGCAGCAGGAAATAGGTTTAAAGTCCTGAACAGACTTAGGAGTATCCTTCTTAGGAATGAGAGAAATAAGAGTAGCATTGGCCTGTTTTGCCATAATCCCATAGAGAAAGTAGGAGTGAATGGCCTTACAAAAGTCAGGCTTAATTAGGTGCCAGGAATGCTTGAAAAATTCAGAAGAGAACCCATCAGGACCAGGACTTTTGTTAGAGTCAATCCCAAAAAGGGCCTGCCTAATTTCCTCATCAGAGATAGAGCTACAAAGATAGCTATTCTCAGACCCAGATACCATAGATCCCTTAGAAAGGAACCCAATATCAAGGTCCTGGACAGGGACCTTAGCACCCAAAAGATCCTGATAGTAATGAACAAAGGCAGAAGCCACATTATCAAGACCATGATGGTGAATGCCATGATGATCAACAATATCCCCAATATTCTGCTTAGCTTTTTTCTCCCTAATCTTAGTATAGAAGTAACTAGTACTGCAATCCCCTTGCTTAACTTCCTGAATTTTAGCTCGCTGCATTAAAGCACTAAGTTCAGCTTTCTTAAGGCTCTTGAACTTATGAAGAAGTTGTTGCTCAGTATGAATAATAGTGCTAGAAAGAGGAGAATTCTGCAATTCACCTTGGCAAGATAAGAGAGCCTCATTAGCCTCCTTTGCCCTGATAGCAATGTTAGAAAAATTAGCCTTATGGAAGGAGCTAAGAGCATTCCTTACTACCTTAAGCTTAGCAAAGAAGGAGAACATAGGAGTCCCCTGAACCCCTACTTGCCAAGCACTAGCAATAAGGTCATTATAAGAATCATGAGCAGTCCAGCAATTAAGGAAATTAAATCTCCTCTTGGGGTAAATATCCTCAAAAATAGTAGTCATCACTGGGGAGTGATCAGAGATCCCAGGAGCCATGAAATTAGCAGAGTTATTAGGGAACTTAAGCAGCCATCCCAAATTAACAAGGGCTCTGTCCAGCTTAGACCAAACTCTAGTGGTGCTCTCCTGCTTGTTAGTCCAAGTGAACTCACAGCCAGTCCCAACAAGATCATCAAGTCCAGCCATGAGAATACCATTATTACAGTCAGTTATGTCAGCAAAATCAGGTTCATTAGGGCTAATCCTTTCATCAAGTTTCCTAACTACATTGAAATCCCCCATAACTAACCAAGCTTCAGTCAAAGAGGTTTGATGAAGAAAATCCCAAACCTCCTTCCTTCTATCACCATCATTAAACCCATAGACAAGAGTAAGAAAAAACTCCTGACCAGTAGCAATATGCTTAACATGACAGTGCAAGTATTGAGCAGTAACCTTAAGAATTTGGAGATTAATTCGAGCAACATTCCAAACACACCAAATCCTACCATTGTGATGACAATCATAATTGGTAGTGACACTATAAGGAGAGAAAGCCCCCTTAATAATTTTAGTGGCTTTCCTCTCCTTAATTCTAGTTTCTAAAATTCCAAGAACATCCACATTATTAAATTTCATAAAGTCCTTAACTTCATTTATTTTGAGGATGTCATTCATCCCTCTAATATTCCAGGTGGAAATTTTCATTTCAAAAAGAGGAGAGAGGGCCAGGATCCCCCAAATTCTGCCCTGGATCATTAACAGAATCCTCTAGGTGAGCTGAGGGGCTTAAAGCCTCAAACTGATTACAAATGACTAAAGCTGGATTATCAATCTGCAAAGGGGGACTCCTCCCCAGGGGTTCACAGTGCATTACAGAGCTCTCTAGTGGCCTGCCACCACCCTCAGAAGAGAAGGAAGAAGTCTGCACCAAGTGCCCTTGCTTCCCAGCCCCCTTCTCCTGAGCAATGGGACAAACCTGTAAAGAGTCTGAGGTACCACCTCGCCCTGGGCTTCCTGAAATCACCCTAACAGAGGTGATCAGGGGAGACCTAATAGCCTTAGGAGTGGCTTCATTCTGATGATCCTGAACATGGCCTAGCACAGGAGGTCCTGAGTGCATTACAGTACTCTCAGGTGCTCCATTCTGCACATTACCAGATGCAGTAGGAGCCTCTGAAGAGACTGAGGTACCACCTATCTCCTTGCATTGCAAGCCAGCCAGAGGAACACCAGAAGAGACCCGCACCTTAGCTACAGTCACAGGCTTAAAAGCCTTCCTAACAACCCCCTTAGAAGTAGGGACAGTGGGGATGCCATCTTTCTTAACCCATTTGCAAGAAGATTGTTCATGCCCAAGTTTCCCACAATGCTTACAAAGAAAAGGCCGCCATTCATAATCCACCCTCTGAGTGGTAAGGCCACAAAAGGGAACATTGAGCAGGATTTGATCTGGAAGGTCCTTAGCCACATCAACCTCAATCAAGACTCGAGCAAAAGACAGTCGAGACTTAAAGGTAGTAGGAATATCCGCAAACAGAGGCTTGCCAATCTTGCTTGCCATCTTACTAAGCACAATATCAGTCCAGAGAAAGGGATCCAAATCTGGGAAAAGAACCCAGATTGGTAAAATGGAAACTCTCTCCATTTCTAAAGAGAATGTAGGGCTCCAATGCTTCAGAATAAGGGTGTTAGATCCCATCTGCCATGGCCCTGTTCTGAGCACAGTATCCAAGTCTTCCTTATTGTCAAATCGAAAACTAAACCAGCCTTTCTTAAAATATTGAACAATGGGTTGTTTGACATGGTTCCACTTCTTGTTTACAAAATCTTGCATCATTTTGAGTGAAGGTTTAGCACCTATGACATTGCCCATCAAAGCATGTTTCCAGACATCTAATTCCTTAGCAATGTCATCCATCTCGACAGTAATTTCCTCAGAATCTGCAATCCCCTCATGGTAAACGAGGCTCATCCCTAGATTCTTACTACCCTTAACCACATTTTTCCAATTTGCGGTATTCTTAGTGTTCTTGGTACCCTCATCCACCGGAATTGGTTCTTTGACAGACGAGTTAGCAAGAACAGGGACAACCACATCATTAAGAATAGAAACATTCACATTATCAAGATCAGAGACAGTCACATTATCAAGAACAGGGGCATTCCCATTTTCAGAATTTAACCCAGAAATAGCAAAATTTACTAACAAATTTGGGACACCCTCAAAAATCGCGGAAAAATTAAACACGTAATTTCTAAATAAAAACTGCATGGATATGTTTGTAATAGGTTCATTTGAGTAAAAACCTGTAATTTTTAAAACCTGAACCTGTTATAAAGATATCCTAATAGAAGGTGTCAAAACATGCAAGGTCTAAACAAACTTATTTACATAACCATCGCTATAAATAGCGGAGAACAAAATGATACAAAACAAATGTACAGAGGGAGACATATGTCCCTAAAAGTGTGACATACGTGTCACTACAAAATGGGAACCAATCTAAGTTCCAAGGTTACTTTGCTCGCTAGCTCGTCCGTGTACCCCATATAAGCATCACCTACCTGTCAATCGCATTTTATACAAACACGAAAGCCACAGTCAGTGGGGAGTAACTCCGAGTTCTCCCAGCCACGAAATGTCATGTTAATATAACATGAAAGCATATAAGTATGAGCAAATATAATACATAGCCCATTTAAAAGCTAAACCATCAAGCTTTTCATGTGAAATTCAATATAAATAACATATAGTCCTAGTATGTGAATACTAGACCAACTCAAGCTACACTATCATGTGAGTCACGTATCATACGGGAATCCAAACTCTATCAACCATAGCCGGCTTGCATCTCACCTTCTATGTTTCATAGAATCATCAAACAAGAAAGGGCAATATATCTAGAGACAGGCATAAGTTCCTAGTACAGTCAATAGTCACTTTGTAACTCGAGTCTATACCACGAGGTAGGGAAGCTAGTATTTTAGCTCAGAGGTTACATTTAAAACATGGCCAAGATACAACTCAACCCTAATCCTAGACTGCGCAGACCTAGAGAAATGCGGATAAAACCACCGCACCCAAGACTCATGATAAAACCACATGAGTACCCTAAGGAGTCCACCAAAGGGTTGGCTAGTACTTAAGCTGACCATCCACTCACAAAATAGGCAGAAAAGTCATGCCCCAGCTTGGATATAAACCCACCAAGCCGGGAACACAAAGGCTATTAAGCCGTGAACATACACTCGTCAAAGACTATAATGACCTATCTATGACAATGACTGAAAATACTCACTTAAGACCTCGTCCCAAGTGAATACTTTAGCCAACTTAACAATAAAAAGGGCAAAAAGTCCAAACTTGTAAATACAAATGATCACAAGCTAGCATATGGACGACTACATACAAATATAATCAAATGACAATCCAACATTCCAAACCAACATGGCCAAGGCATTAAAATATAACATTCAATATCAACCATAGTCATCCAAACTTACCCCAAAGACAAATCCCCGACCCAAGTCCCGCGACGGGTCATTGGTCAAATCAGGGCTGACCGGTTTAAACCTAATTTGACCAAACTCATTCGGTCATATTGGCCCAGCTCAGAGTCTTGACTCATTTTGACTCAAATCACACAATTCAACATAATACAATTCATGTGAAAATTATCAACATAAGGAAAAATTATTCCAACTTATAAGCTAACCCATTTCCAACAATTTCTCATAATAATAAAAATTACTAATACACCAAAATATCAACATGTTCAATTGTACAAATGACAAACACAAAGCATCAAACAAAGGCTCAAACACACAACCCGAACAACGGCCAAACCCGGCCACACACACGCCACACACAAGGCACACACACACCACATACACGGCCTGCCTGGCAGCACTCACGGCCTGCCAGGTCAGTCCCCTTTACTCCCTCTTTTCTTTCATCCAAAATCGTTCCAATATCATCCCAATATCGTCACAAGCAACATACAACCATTACCAATTCATTTCACAATCAAACATATGAGATAAACTACAAAATTAATAAACTTTAACAATGATAATTCATGTGATATAAAACTTAACATATTACTACTCAAATAACATCCAACACATAACAACTGTAACATTATATCGTCGAGTAACTCGGAATAGTTACCTTAAACTAGAAAAAACAAAAGTAACCCTTGAGAAAACCTTAAAAACAGTAGCTACCCATCATCCTCTACTATATAGGAGTCCCCTATATCATCCTCATAATCTTCACCTATTAAAAACAACAAAAACACAATGATAATTACTAAAACCGAAATTATGCTCAAAATCATCTTAAATCGACATAATGAAAACTGAAATTAAAACATACTAGGTTGTATATCTTGAAGAGAGGATTCCGAAAATATAAATTTTGTGAAAATCGGACTAGAAACGAAGAAATTATGATGAAATTAGTGATTGAAAGGAAGAAAAAAGTTAGGGTTTGGTTGATGTTGATGATGAATGTTTTAGAACACAAATGAAAGGGTAAGGGGGCTATCAAGAGTCAAGGGGAGTTTTGGTCTATTTTTTTTTTGACTCGGTTTTGATTCGTTTTGACGGAAATTCGAATTATTCGTCAAACGCGATTTTCGACAACGCTAAAGTTTTTAAACACGAGTTTACTAGAAAATTAAGTACCCCAATGCCCTATATCCTAACCCATTTACCCAACGACCGTAAGGAATAGAAAATCCCATTTTTACGACTTTTCTTTGAAATACTCTTTTATTAAAGAAAAAGGTTTAAATATAGTTTAAATTACTTTTAAACATTTCCAAACTATCAAAAATAATTATATTACTTCAAAATAAAATAAAATTATATTTTATCGAATTATTATTATTTCAATTAAATTAATATTAAATTAAAGTTGATTTAAAATATTACTTTTAAAATATAATAACGGTCCAAATTTACGGGGTGTTACAATCATCCCTCCTTTTAAAAAGTTTCGTCCCCGAAACTTAGAAGAAAGAATCATTGTATATATATAAGTCTATCTTTTAAAATCAAATAAATAAAATTTTCAAGATATGAACGTATGAAAATATAAGTGTCCTTTCAATGGAACGGAGATACTCTTGGCGATCACTCAAGAACATCAATATTCCAATTCAAGGACATAAAAATACACTTTTACACCAACGAATGAGCAAACTAATTATCGGACGTCTCCAATAACAAGCTTTAACACCCATTGACGTTAAAACCAGTGAAAAACATTAAAATATTTTCAACACCTTTAGTTTAAAATTTTTATAATAAGGGTAATAACTCCGCTAGCTATAACTAAATTCTAACTACGGTTTCTAAACACTAAGCAAGGACTATTAACGCGGAGAATACGTAAGAAAAAGGAATAACCTCACGAGAAGAGTTCGGGATATTTAGCTAACATAGAAGATTTCCCAAGTTTCTTCTTCGACATTTCCACAACGCCAGAGGACACGAACTAGGGGCACAACTTTGCTCCTAAGTTGCTTGTTTGCTCTTTCGAGGATCCGGATCGGCCTTTCTTCCAAAGTCAAGCTAGGCTCTAAATCTAAAATTTCCTCTTGAATGACATGGCTCGGATCACTAATGTACTTCCTTAACTGAGATACATGGAAGACATTATGAACCTTGCTCAAATTCGGAGGCAACTCCAAACGGTAAGCAACGGAACCAATCTTTTCAAGCACACGGAATGGACCAATATATTTTGGACTTAGCTTCCCTTTTACACCAAACCGTTTCACCCCTTTCATAGGTGATACCTTGAGGAATACTCGATCATCAACTTCAAAGGCAAGTGGTCGACGACGGATATCGGCATAAGATTTCTGTCGGTCTTGAGCGGATTTCATGCGCTCTCTAATGATCTGAACCTTATTGACGGTCTCAGTCACCAAATCGGGTCCTAACACATGAGCATTTTGGACTTGATCCCAACAGACAGGAGTACGACACTTCCTACCATACAAAGCTTCATAAGGTGACATTTTAATAGAGGCTTGATAGCTATTGTTGTAGGAGAATGCAACAAGAGGTAAACATTTCTCCCAAGAAGTATGAAAATCTAAGGCACAAGCTCGGAGAAGATCCTCTAATGTCTGGATAGTCCTCTCAGTCTGTCCGTCTGTAGCGGAATGAAAAGCTGTACTCATTAGTAGCTTACTACCCATGGCTTCTTGTAAAGCAGTCCAGAAACGAGAACAGAATCTAGGGTCTCGGTCTGAAACTATCTCTTTAGGAACTCCACGGTAGCGTACTATCTCTTTCACATAGGCACCAGCTAGAACATTTAAATTCCATGTTTCCTTGATCGGTATAAATCTAGCACATTTGGTCAGTCGATCTACAACTACCCAAACATCATCCTTTCCACCAGTAGTTCTAGGTAAAGCCATCACAAAGTTCATGGCAATGGACTCCCATTTCCAAAGAGGAACATCCAAAGGTTGTAGCAAACCTCCGGGTTTCTGATGCTCAATTTTCACTTTCTGGCAGGTAAGACATTTGCTAACATAATCTAGGACATCAATCTTCATTCTAGGCCACCAAAATTGTAATCTCAAGTCTTTATACATCTTGTCACCACCAGGATGAATAGAATAAGGAGAAAGTTGAGCCTCAACAAGGATCCTCTTTCTCAACTCAGCTACATTCGGAACATACATCCTACCATGGTAACGAAGATATCCATCACTATCCACCACACAATCCTTAGCTTGCCCAAGCTGAATTTTTGCTTGAATGGATTTGAAAGTAGCATCTTCAGGTAAGCAAGTACGGATCTCACGGTAAAAGTCAGGTTCTGCACTCAAGGCACTAAGATGATCAAAGCCCTTCTCAACCAGGCTTATCCCTAACTTTTGAAATTCTACGATAAATTCATGAGGTAATTCACGGATAGTGTTCAAAGAGTGACAAGTCGTTCTACTCAAAGCATCGGCCACCACATTTGCTTTCCCTTCATGATAAATTAATTCAGCATCATAATCATTCACTAACTCTAGCCATCTTCTTTGCCTCATATTCAACTCTTTCTGGGTAAAAATACATTTCAAGCTTTTATGGTCGGTATAAATTCGGCAATGAACTCCAATAAGGTAATGTATCCATGTCTTCAAGGCATGCACCACCGCAGCTAACTCAAGATCATGAGTCAGATAATTCACCTCGTGAATTCTCAGCTGTCGAGAGGCATAAGCAATAACCTTTCGATTTTGCATTAAGACACAACCTAGACCATATTTTGAAGCATCACAATAAACATCATAGTCCACACCATCCTCAGGTAAGGTCAACACTGGAGCAGTAGTCAACCTAGCTTTCAATTCCAGGAAAGCCTTCTCACATTCATCGGTCCACACAAACTTAGACTCCTTCTTCAACAATTGAGTCATCGGTCTAGCTATCTTAGAAAAATCTTTCACAAATCGACGGTAATAACCCGCCAAACCAAGGAAACTTCGAATCTCAGTCACATTTTTCGGACTCTTCCAATCAACAACGACTTCAATTTTGGCAGGATCTACCATAATACCATCTTTGGATATGACATGTCCAAGAAAAGCTACTTGATGCAACCAAAATTCACATTTAGAGAACTTAGCAAACCACTTTTGACGACGAAGAATGTCTAAAATGATACGGAGATCTTTGACATGATCTTCATCATTCTTTGAGAAAATTAAGATATCATCAATGAATACTACAACACATTTATCGAGGTACTCACTAAAGGTGTGACAACCCTCGCGAATGCGGAAATATAAAACATACAAGCATGTGAAAAGATATGCGGAAATACGGTATTTTAAAAACTTTTATACATGCATTGTAAATAAAACGAGGAGTGTCCAATATTACAAACTAAACGCGGAATTACAACAAAGAGACGGGGTCTCTTCAAAAGTTAGCAAAGAACAAGTGTTTAACAAAAACTAGTTACTATCGTCTAGAGGTGAACTTCCAGGGACAACGCCCGCTAGCTCACACCCGAACCCCAAAATATCGTATCCAAAAAGTCATCCATAGCATGCAACCTGTTCATCCATGAAAAACATGAATGCCACAGTCAGTGGGGAGTAACTCCGGGTTCTCCCAGCCATATTACATCAAACGTACACATAAAGTAATACGAAAGTAAAGCATGCATATATATATATACATGTGAGTTACGATAAAAATAGATAGGCAATACGAGATATAATGATAAAATCATATAGAAATCAAATACGTAACCATCATGTTATTCAACGACTCGGGAAAGACACTCTTAGGCAATCGAATACGCTCACTAGGGCTTGCATCTCACCGTTAGCGGTATAAGTTTGATAAGATTGAGACTCGACAGACAAACCAAGTCAAGTCATGCGATGATCACAATAAATTCAACATATTATCATCCATTCACGAACCAAGACATTGACGGTGTCCCATCATGCAATGACCATGAATAATATCATGAAATCACGCATTCAAGAACGACGACACAAAGACGACATCTCTCACGGTAAATGAAACGCACTAGCACCGTGTACATGGCAAGTATGATTAAAAGGCATCCACGAGATCACATTTCCCTGAACGCATACACGATCACATTTCGTATATGTAGACTATTTCCTCCTGGTAAGCACACTACGATAATAAATATCCGGTCCTAGTCAACCCTGGCCATGATCTCGCATAAACCATTTTCCCGATTCGACATGCGATAAACGTTTCGCATTCCAAGACTCGGCTTACAATACCAGCCGAGTACCCCAAATTCGGTAGAACAATTCACGAAAGAGGCGGAAAAGAGCACAAGCCTCATAACAAGCTGTACGCTACATGCAAATAACACCACCTCGCAAGTACACAACATTTGACGGCCGGGTCGATCAACGCATTGCGTTCAACTCCCAACAACGTCGTCGTATGCCCACTACCCATGCATTTAAGCAGTAGGATACCTCTCCGTTCCGACATTCCAGCCTTACGAACGGGAAGGTAGCCAAGGGAATGAGAATACAAAGCACAAGACAAAATAGTGCTCAAACCGTAACATTTGTAAAAACCGACTCAAAATGGGAACATATCGAAAACGTCACAAAACATGTGATACATGCGAAAGAGATATCAAATATCCAAAACATGAATATTATAAGACATTACGTAAAATTATACGATAAACCGATCATGCGAACTATTATAAATTACGAGTTTTAGAAATTATAAGAAAAATATACAGCCGTGTTCCAGGCCGGGCAGGAGACCGGCGGCCGGTGGGCCGGCTCAGAACACATGCAAAATCCCAAAAACAGAGGAAAGGGGTCTGGGCCGGTCAGTCGACCGGCGGCCGGTCGACCGGCACAGCCAATCATACCAAATCAAAACTTCCTTCACTGATGTGTTCCAGGCCGG
>JAIUZE010005083.1:0-13946 GCA_022085475.1 Heliosperma pusillum
TAGATTTAGAAAAGATCAAGATATCATCAATAAACACCACTACACATTTATCGAGGTACTCCCTGAAAGTACGATTCATCTGATACATGAATATTGCGGGAGCGTTAGTCAAACCGAATGGCATCACATTGAATTCGAAATGACCATACCTCGAGCTAAAAGCAGTTTTGGGAATATCTTCATCACGAACGGGGATTTGATGATAACCCGATCTTAGATCAATCTTTGAAAAAGTTGAAGCACCACGTAACTGGTCAAAGAGATCATTAATACGAGGAAGTGGATATTTATTTTTGATTGTGACACGGTTCAACTCACGATAATCAATGCACAGTCGCATAAAACCGTCTTTCTTTTTGACAAAGAGCACGGGAGAACCCCAAGGAGAAGCACTAGGCCTAATAAAGCCTTTCTCAATCAAGTCATCAAGTTGGATTCTCAACTCTTTCAACTCGGAAGGTGCCATACGATAAGGAGCTTTGGCAATTGGTCCAGTTCCAGGAACTAGATCAATAGAGAATTCAACATCTCTTTCAGGAGGAATTCCCGGTAATTCATCGGGAAATACATCCGGACATTCTCGAACAATAGGAACATCCTTCAAAGAAGGAAGAGAAGAATCAGAAGTAGTCACTACACATAGAAATGCTTGATGGCCCTTCTTCAAAACATTTATCATTTTCATAGCTGAGATTAACTTCACCCTTGTTTGCTTTCTAACTCCTTGATAAGAAACACGAATACCCAAAGGACTTTTAAGGATAATCTTCTGGTCACGGCATTCAAATCGAGCATGATAAGTAGATAACCAATCCATGCCCAGAATAATATCAAACTCTTCAAGAGGAAACCGCAGAAGATTAGCCGGAAAAATAGATCCATTGATGGATATTGGAATGTCGGAATGAAGATAAGAGCATGAAAATACATCTCCAGACGGTAAAGATATTGGGGTACTTTCCCCAACTGAAGCTTTGATAGGCAATTTATCGGATAATCTCATAGAAATAAAAGACAAGGAAGCTCCCGTATCAAATAAAATTAAACACGAAAATTCATAAATTGAGAACATACCCGTCACTATGTCAGGTTGAGCCTCGGCCTCAGCTCGGCTCATGATAAAAATACGACCCTTAGGTCTCCCAGAAATAGCCGGTGTAGAAACCGTCTTCTTCTTATCAGGACACTCATTATACCTGTGTCCCGGCTTCTGATAGTTAAAGCACACAAGTGGCTTGTTGAAACAGCCAACACCCGGATGCAAAGGCATCTTACACCGAAAGCACATACGACCCTTAAGATCGTTGTTGTTGCTCGGAAAGAATGGACGGTTACTCGGATTTGTGGGTCCACTCTGGAAGTTTCTCCTCTTGTTTGGAAAAGAGGGAGAAAAGGAAGGTCGGGAAGTAGGATATAAAGGTCTCTTGCCATGAGAATTAGGAGCAATATAAGAACTACGAGCCTCTTCGGCAATCTCCCGAATAGAACTCTCCGCCCATAAAGCATCATTATAAATAGAGATGAAAGAAGTAGAACCCCTACTAATCTTTCCCTTCACCTGGGGAGAAAGCTTCCCTAGGTAAAAGAAGGCTTTGTCTTCCTCCCTCGAAATAAGCCGAGTGGCATAATGAGTCAACTCGTTGAACTGGGTTGTGAACTCCTGAACTGATAATTTTCCCTGTTTGAAATCCATAAACTCCTTCAGCTTTTGCTGCCTCAGCTCATCCGGGTAGAACCTCGCTTCCAAAAGTTCACGGAAACGGGTCCAACCAAAATTAGGTTCCAGCTTGGCAGTAGGACCAGAAAGAGTCCACCACTGATCCGCTTCCTTCACTAAGAAATGGGAAGCTAGACGGACTTTATCCGTCTCAAGAACATCATAAAGGGAGAAGTTCTTCTCCATTTCACGTAACCACCCCGAAAGCTGAATGGGATCTACCTCACCACCGTAGGTTTTGGCTTGGCTCCTAGATAGTTGAGAAGCAACCCCATGACAACTTCCGTGTCTCTCCGTCGGGAATATCATTAGGAATCCGATTTGGCCTGTTGGTTTTGGCTGATTTTTGCTGGTTTTGGATAATCACTAAGAGCTGCTAAGATCGTGTTGTCAATCTCGGAGGCATCTTGCAAACGAAACAAAGATTAGTACTAATCATTTAGGCAAGAACAAAGAGACTACACATAATCCTAATCTACCATCTTACCCTTCGATCCTCACAAGTTTATTATTTTTATTAAGGTCAAGTTATTTATACAAGGGTACACAAACGGGCGTCGGGAGCAAAATAGCTCTGATACCAACTGTGACACCCTCAAATTTGCGGAAAGGAAAAAAAAAATAATTTAACTAAATAAAATATGAGAATACATAACGAAGGTGTCATAAAATAAAAAGGTTCATTACAAAACGGAAATAATATTATACAAAAGAAATATACAAGACGGGAGACATATCTCCCGTATAATACGGAAATAAAAGAGTGTATAATAATATACAATCTAAGAACCGAATATAGGTCCAAGGTAAATACTTCGCTCGCTAGCTCGTCAATGTACCCAATGTATGCATCACAAACCTGCCAACCGCATTAAATATAAACACGGAAGCCACAGTCAGTGGGGAGTAACTCCGATTTCTCCCAGCCACGAAATGTCGAGTTTAATTAAACATGAATAACATAAAAGCAATGTATATGGAAAATACAAAACCTTAACAAATATGATATGCGTTTCATGTTATGAACAAATAACTAACATATAACCTAGCATATGAAAGCTATCATGTGAAACTGTTATTAATCTATAACACGAGGTAGGAAAGCTGGTATGCTAGCTCAGAGGTTCCATTAACATCCATGATACACTCAAACCCTAAATCAACACGTAATCATGTTAATCTTACAACCTGTAATCCAAACTCTATCAACTTAGCCGGCTTGCATCTCACCTTCGAAGATTCATAGAATCAGACAAAATTAAGCACCAATACGTCTACAAACAGGCATAAGTTCTAGGACAGTCAATAGTCCGACTTCTGTAACTCTAGTCTATAACCACCAGGTAGGAAAACAGTCCTAGTCCCTCACTGATCGGACCCTAGCGACAACAGCTAACGCCATTCCTCGTCCCATGACATAACCCGTACATGAGAACTCTACTAGGTCGACCCCCTCAATCAAGATGGCTATTACTCATGCTGGCTCCATCCCAAGTGAAGCAATTAGGCTCCATGCCCCCGGCGTGGGTCACCAAAAGGCCCAAGCCAGTTGACACAAAGCTAATATCAAGCTGTAAACTCCCATAATTGCGCGTTAAGATAGTAAGCATATAATGTCATTGGTCAAAGATACGCATTTAGAATTAAATGGTCCAAGACTTCCATATAGGGCTCATGAATGTCACTCGTCGTATGTGGGTGGGGGGGGGGGGGGGGGGGGGTACTAGTCGGGGCGCAGCCGGGGGGGACACGCAACCATATAATCAAACAGGTCACGGGAGGAAGGAGTCGCTTCGCGTCTCTTGTGACTAAGTGCATATCAATAATAATCAATATCATATCGCCTCATATCTACTAAGGCTAATTCAATAATTAAATACAACCTTACTTGAAGACAAATCCCCGACCCGAGTCCCTCGACGGGTCATCAGTCAAATCGGGGCTGACTAGATCTTAGTTTGACCAAACCCGTTGGATCAAACCGGCTAGAAACAGAGTCTTTATCACATAGACATAAAATCAACATATTCATTACATGTTATTTTAATAAAACTTCTAACATGTTAATTATTAAATCTTACGTAAAACCCCGCTTGACTTAAATGATATCCAATTAAACTACGATCTCGTCTTATAATTTCTAACATGTGAGAAATAATAATTTTATGAAAAACCTTTTTAATTAAATATTTTACTTATTAACATTTCCCACTTGCTAAATATTACAAAACACGATAAAATGGCAATAACTCAAAAACCATCACAAGACCAAGGGAGGGACCCACGGCCTGATTTGGGCCGGACTTAACATGGGCCTGGACTGGGCCCACGGACTGATTTGGGCCTGGTTTGAGACGACATTTTTAAAACCGTTTCTTAATTTTCCCGCATGCTTAACTTATTTAAAAGCCGTCAAAACAACAACAAAACAATCAAGTATCGACACAAACCCAAAGACCAAAACCCGGACCAAACTAGACCGGGCTGGACCGGTCTGGACCAGGCTGAACCGGGCCTGAACCGGCCGGTTCTCAGCCACCACACCCGGCCACTTTACACGGCCAAGACCACCACCACTCCAAATAAATTCTAACATGATTTTAATTAACAACATCCATTTTTAACAACCAATTCAACCATCATTCATACAAAAATCATGGTTATAATTAAATCATACAAATATGTCAAGAACACTAACATATTAAAAATACCATACAACATGAAAATCATAACCACTTATCATGTTACTAGTAAAAATCCATAAATCATAATACCATGAACAAAAACGAAAGATGAACCAAAAAAAAACAAAAGAAACAAAAGCTATGTAACATTAAATCGTCGAGTAACTCGGAATCGTTACCTTAGCTAGCAAGATCAATTAGCACCAAAATAAGAAGTATAAAATAAGAAAAACCCGTCTACTAATCTTCACCCAAAATATACGAGTCACCAAACTCGTCTTCAAAATATTCCCCTTATAAGAAATGACAAGAATAATATTGTTAGAATTAAAACTTGATTTTCCATAATTAAAGTGTTGAAAACGATTTTGACGGAATGGAAAATAAACCGTACTTGAAGATGGAGAGCGAAGAGGAGATTCTAGAAATATAAGTTAGGACGGATTTAATTAAGAAATGAAGGTTTTATGATGCTTTTGCTCAAGAACGACGAAGAACGAATGAAGAACGACGAAGAACGAATGAAGAACGATGAAGAACGATTAATTAGATCTTAATTTGATTTATTGTAAAATGAAAAGTTGTTAGTGAGTAATGGTGAGGTTGGGCCGTGTACATATAGAGAAAATATGGAGTCGGGTTTTGAAATTGTTGTTACGGAATTGACTCGGGTTTAATAAATATATTACGGTAATTAATTAGATATTAAGTTAATTAAATCAAATATCAAGATATTATATTATTGTAATCAAAAGAAAGAAAATATCAAGTCTTATGAGAGGAAAAAGAGACGTGTGAAATGGAGAGGAATCGGGTCTGTTTTTAAGCAATTTGCGGAGTTTAAGTTGACAGACCGATAAAGTTACAAATATCTTAGATATTTTTATTAGTTTAATCATATTAATTAAAAGATCTAATATGAGTGGAAAAAAAGTGACATGGGGCGTGTGACTCATGTCAAAGTCGGGTTTCGGGACTTAAGTTGACCCGGGAATAGTTAAATGACGTTCGGGTTAAACCGTAAAAGTTATTCTTTAAATTCCGAATAAATTCAAAATAATTATATTAAATTATGATAAATCTTAATAAATCTTAATAAAAATAAATTAAAAATATTATTTTTTTAAATAAATTTCGGTCTTCAAAATTACAAGGCGAGTCGGAAAAAGTCAACGAAAGTCAAAGTTGACTTAAAAACGGGATTCTCATGGAATCTCTCAAAAATTCCAAATACGAACTCGGAATTTCAAAATTCAACTGGAAACAATAAATTCCACTTTAAAACTTAAACAGACTGAAAAGTATTCGTAAAATATTCTCACTAGAAAAATAGGGTACTTTTCGGGTTGTTACAGCGCACTCTCTTGAGTTTTAGATAGGAGAGTGTCATTCACATATAAATTGTCATGTTCACATATTTTGAATGAAAGAGCGTTCCGTGAGAGTCCATTGTCTTATAAGATCATGCAAGAGTCGAAATCTCCATATGAAATCCTTTATGTTGCGCCGCCATGTAAATCTCATCCAAGTTTTGTATCTCCTTATGCCCATGTTGTTTCGAAATACGTTTCATTTTTTTTCCAAAGCTACTTTATGGGATTAGCAATTAGTTGGAATGATTGTTGCTCGTCACCCTTGTCCTTGTCATGTTAATAATGTGTGCTTCCTTGAGCACAAGCAAGGGTTTCGCTTGGCGGAATTTAATATGTCCAATATATATATACTATTATTCGTCATATTAGCTCGTACTTACATGTTATTATTCACTAGTTATAGTGATTTTAAGAGCTAATTGTTTCTTTGGAAGTATTCTTCTGTTGTAATGTCATTTGTAGGATATGGAGCAATTTCGTGTCGTTTCTACGTCAAATCCTTACATTTGAATGAATACCGAGCAAGATGAAGCTAATATTGACGAGTACATGAGCTTAGGATGGCATGCTATGAAGTTTTTGAGGTTCCAAGTTGAAAAGAACAAGTTTCAAGTCATTTCGAGCTAGATTGAGCAAGTTACGTCGGTTTTACTATGCTTGCTCAATAACCATCTCTGACCCCAGTCACCAGCCCCTATCCCTTGGGTACATTATCAAAGCTTATTAGGAGATATAAATAAGGTTCAAAAGTGCATATATACATCTCTTATCGGGCTTGAAGCTTGGGGATGCATACAAAGAAGAAGACCAAGCGAAATAACGATTTTGGAGCTAGAATCATGCGTCCCCGATCGGGGACACCTAAACCCGATTAAGGATAGCTTAATCTATGCGTTAAGACGCCTTACATACCTCTATTAAATCCAAATTAATTCCCATAAGTGCAAAATTAATGGGACGCATCTTCTAAAGCCTATAAAAGCAGGGGTTTGGGAGCCTTGAAAATCACCACTTTACAATCCAATCTACACAACAACAACTTCTCTTCTCTCTTCTTAGATTAGTTTAGTATAGTTTTAGTCTTAGTTTACATAAGTTATAAACATCGTTTTGTAATAATTCAAGATTTGCCTTGGGTTTACTTTACAGTTTCCTTTCTTATTCAAGTTGTATTCCTTAGTATCAGTAACTCTAATTCTCTTGTTTTCCTTTGTCCAATTTCTTTCTTGTTATAGTATTATCATGTTAATGTTTATACCTTTGTTAGTAGTTAGTTTGATCTTTACAATGAGTTAGTAGTCTCTTAAGATAGGGTGTATGGGAAAGCATGTTAGATTAACATTTGATATTGGTAGATTATGGGTCATGTGAATGATGTATTGTTTCTATTCCATGCTTTTATCTTATGCTAGTCTTTAATCAAAGGTCATGATTGATATACTATACTTGTTAAATTATTTTCCTTAATCGAAAGGATGGAAAGGGAATTAGACAAAGCATGAATAGTAGGACGACCTAGTAAGAATAGAAAGACCGCTAGGACCCGTTCTATGGTATAGTACACATCCCGCCGAAGGAAGTACCATTGGCCTAGACATTTACCTACTTCACTACCCCTTTGTTGACAATATTATTATGCTAATTTACATGTGAAATCCGTATCCCTTAGATTTCTCATTTATATTGTTGTTAATATTTATCTTGTTATTTGCTTTATTTTACCAATCCAAACCTCAATCAATCGAACTTGCCTTGATAGAATTCACCCATGACAACTTATTTAGTAACTCCCGTCTCCTCGAGATCGACTCCTTACTTTCCCAATTACATTCATATGTTATTAACCTGGTCTAGGGTGAATTTATCTTTGATTTGGGTACGTGATTAACCCCATCAATGCCCAACGGCGGCAAGAGGGGACCATCTTCAGATGCGGATGTGGTGTGCCCGAGAGATAAGGAACGACGATGTCTACAAACACTTTTTTGGAGATTATCTATCTACGACAACCGCTTTGATAGGTCTTGAATCTTGTTTGTGGCTTATCAAATTCTTCTATGAGATTCCATGTGGTCTGGACCATTGGATGTGTGGTGACCACTAACTTGCATTTGCAACGACCTTCAACTGGATTATTTGTGTTATCGGTCATATCCGAGGGCAAAATGGAGAGAAATTTTGGGGGGAGTTGTGAAACAATTTTACCACTACGAGCCTCGATTCTAGGTCAAAAGCCATTTGGTATTATGTGGATTCTAAACTACCATAATAAATAGATGAGGTTGCATTCAAGAGGCCCACCCGAGTATGTTGCCATGCCACCACTAGCATCCGCTTGGGTCACATTCAGACAAGAGAGTGTCAGACACCTCGATACATTGTATCAAATAAACATTGAGAACTAGCACACTTGCATGGGATTTACCCCGGGAAGACGTCGGAGAAGAAGACCCAGCAAGGACGATGATGTTGCAAGGAAGTTGAACTTTGATGAGTGATTTGTTATATTAATTTGGTTTATTGTAAATATTGTTATATTTAGTTTCATTGTTCAACTTTCTTAGTTAACTATCTTATTTTTTTTATTTATCTTATTTGGAGTTTCATTATTCAACTTACTTAACTAACTTCCTTAATTAATATAGTTTTGACAAATGTGACTATACAACTGACGGGTTTAATAAATTTCTAACTGATGTGACTATACAACTGACGCCTTTAATAAAATTCTGACTGATGTGACTATACAACTAACGCCTTTTTTATAAAGTTCTGACTGATGTGACTACACAACTAAAATTAATTAACTTGAAATAAAACATTTAATTATAATCTTAAAAATGTTACAACATTGATAACAGAATAACATCTTAATAAGAAAACTACTGACAGCTTACGTAATGTTAAACAAACAACAACTTAATAATGCAAACTAACAAAAACATTATTGATATCACTCACAACATTAATACACTTAATCAGTTGAACATCCTTCAGATGAAGAATCATTAGGCCTATATTGCTCCTCCTCTTCATGACTTAGATACATCTCATAAATATGAATCCTCTTAAATGGCTCCACAAACATTTGGCCGTCCCCCGAACATACATGATGTAAGGTCCTCGTAGGTATGATAGTTTCTATATAGAATATGAACCGTGAGAATTAAAACACAAAATCATTTCTTAGATGAAATAGTAAAAGAAAGTAAAAGTAATGATACCTTTTGTTACCTTCCTAGGATGAATTGAAGGGTTGTTGAGACCGTAAATAGGTCCATTCATTTTCTGAAGCGGAGTGAGCCTAGGATTACCACAACTTATAAAATTATTAATTAAACGATTATTCAACACAATCATGAGGCGGTCAAATAGTAAGGGAACTCGGTCACTACCTCATTAATTTTATTTTGATAATAATTCACTAACTGAGCATTACTCATTACTATGAATAAAATAGAGGATAAGAGAGAAAAAATTTTTTATAGTGTAGAGAAGAGAGTGAGTTGTGTGAGAAATTTGTGAAGGTGAATGCTTTAAATAGAGGAGAGATTAGGGTTTACATGTTGTGGTCAATAAAAACTAAAAATAATACAACTAAATTAAAACAAAATAAATTTTAAAATCAGATAAACGGTAAATAAGTCAATAATACATAAACCATAAATAAAGTTAATAATTCTGATACATATAATCATACGAAAAATAAAAGTACTCCCCGGTACTTGTTACCCTGATCAGGGGTATCGTATTACAAACTCATCCGACTAAAACATATGTCTATGTGATGTTGCCGCATCTCGTGAGTAGGGTATCGGTAGACTTCCTTGAACTGACTACTAAGTGGGAGGGCTACCTATGGCTCAGCGTGAAAAGGTAGTCGGCGAAATTGTCGTTGGTCTGAAGGGGGGTAATAGTAAGGGTGAGAAACATCATCGTACCATGTCATGTACTCTCGAGTAACGTCAAAAGGCATCTTCACTTGCTGGGACCGATGACTGAGGTCGAGGATTAAATTAAAGTGTCGTACCCCCACATCGTATCGGGCTATTGACCAAGTTCAACTTTATAACCATTCCTCATCGGATAGTGCTCAACACATGGGATCGGCATCGGCGTCGGGATAGTCTGAAAAAATATGAAAAGAAGCAAACACCGATCGGGGAGGTACGACTGTACTATATGAAGAAATCTTGTATGACCCGAGTATAGCAACGACCTCACAGATCTCTGGAGTCGCGGCAAACAAGGCATCCACCGCACATGCTTCGCCCTAAGCTCGTCTAACCTGTAACGGTACATCTCTAAAGTATCCGTATCGCCCCTAAACCGATGAACGAGGGACCAAGCATCTACATGTGGCCTACCCACCATAAAACTTCCACCGTGGGATCAGAACTAGGGAAAGCACTCGTATATCCATTCCTGCAATAGCGGTAGACTCACACTAACACCACAAGCCTCTCGTCGTGATGCCATGCCTAAATGCCGTTACAAATAGGCCAAGCAAACGGCACCTCAAGCGTACTCACCAACCTGATCAAGATCATTAAGTAAGGGTAATAACTGAGCTGACACCTTATCCCCAGACTTGTCCATGAACAAAGTATGTCCCAACAACAACAACAAATAAGGCCGGCACCCCAACAACCAACCTCAATGACGACACCAACAAGCCACCGCCCTTATATAGCGGTGGTGCCACATCCTCAAGAACTATCCCAAAAACGGTAGCCACCTTAAACTTCAAGCTCACATTCTCCCTGATAAAATCCTCCACCGCCTCAACCATACCATCCAAAACAACCGACAGCCACTAAACCGTTTCCAAGTATCTGTTGCGCATCGTGTAGTGTAATAGTAATCTCTCCAAACGGCATATGAAAGGTGTTCGTATCCGGCTGCCACCTCTCTATAAAAGAACTCAACAAGTTCTCATCCAAAGAGGTCGTACAAACACATTATCAAAGCACCAAGCCTAGTAAAGCTAAACCTACTAGCAACATCGACAGATAGCTCCATCTTTCTAATCGACTCCACCGAACCCGGCCTCTCGTAGCACTTAATCCATCATCTAGCCGGTTTGGACTCAATGCAACTACTGAAAGCTACATGCTTACCAAAACTCCATAACACAGAAATGTTACTGGACCCACTAACAACCGGGCCTCTAAGGACCCAAAAACTGTCACTACGCGGCTTCTTCCTTGCCATCCTCTCCGAACCATCATCCAAACTTGAGTAGCGGCCTAAACCATCTCGGGACAACCTCTGAGTCAACGGTAACTAATTTCTCGGGTTTGCCACTCATCTCCGTCCCCTCAACGACCAAACCTTTATCCACCAAGCCCTCGTCAAACCCCTCCTCCTCGTCATCAATATGACTAAAACTGTTGGAAAATATCCGTATACTTCCCTTTAAATCATACAGGATTATAATGAAATTATGATTATATGATTAATAGTCATAAACGAAAATGCATAATAAGCGAAAGATTAGAAATAACCTTTAGTCCTTGCTTTAATGGTCTAAGAACAAATATCAAAATTTGATATCTCCTCATCGTTGCTCCCAAGATTGATCAAGATATGCCTTAGGTTTTGCTAGAAAAAGATAGAAAAGAATACTGTTTCTTTTCTTTTTGTGAGATGTAAATGATGGAGGCACTAGAGAGAATGAATTAGGGTTAGAATAAAAATCTGAATTTTTTTCTCTTACCCTTGCTTTCTCACGGCACCAATAGGTCTTTTATGGGAAGATTTTTTCTCCTCAATATAACCACCCATTGACCGAAAAACAGAGTGTATCTGGACACTTTTGGTTCGGTTATCTTAGCTTCCAATATAATGTAATATATTATAATCGTCATTTGTCATGGACCGACATCACTATAATACATCATTAGTTATAAATATCCGTATATTTATAATTTGCCAATTAATTATAACGATTTATGTTTAATTAGCTTACATTATATACAAAAATTAAATATAACATTTTATATTCAATTTACGAATTACAGTTAATTCGTCTCAGCTAACTTTATTTAATCGTTATTAAATAATCTGTCATCATCACATTGACTAACCTTTTAGTCAAAAACATCGACTAACCTTTTAGTCATTTAATAAGGCATCAATATGATTATTTTCTCAAATCATCACATCTCTCAAACACATCCTTTAGGTGTGACTTTTAGGGACCAGTTGATCACCGCCATCTGTATGACAATAACGTCAAACTTATCTAGCAAGCCAACCGTTATAGATAAACGTTAATCAACTGATTATAATACAAAGTGTACCCTGTGAACCTATAGAGATTTATTTATGTTATTGCACTAACTGTGGAGGACACTAGCTCCAACAATCTCCCACTTGTCCGTACAAGTGTATGTGCGATAACCGATTCTCATATCCATAATAAATTTCTCCCACTCAATGTAAACCAATTTGCAAAGTCCATATTCACAAAGGTCGTAGTTTAAAAGTGATCAGTATCAAGAGTGGTTTCCCCGACTAGAGAGTAACTTAACTGATAAACGAATCTTTATTCGAGCATGGCCATGCATTTCAGTTACAGCTCCTCGAGTGGCCCTGAGAAATAACATAACCTGATAAAGGTTGGATATTTTCTTCAACTCGAATCTTGCAGATACAAGCGCAGTATGAAATGACCCAGTAAAAATCTACTTAGCCTCCTGTTACGGTCGACCATGAGAAAGAAACGAAAGTCACCCAAAAACTGCCTTAATCTCAAGAGACAGTCGATAGTCAAAAGAATCGACTCTAGGAACACTATGGACGTCCTATCCACGACCTGGCACCTAATGTTCTGAAACATTTAGGACTCCATAACGTTGTCACAAAATCGTCCTGCAAGGTATCATTATAACTCGCATATGTGATTCGATCAGTCAACTGTTTGACTTATGGCTCATTGAAACCCACCATCAAATAGAACTTAACAGAATACTTGCCAGAGTTACAAACCATGTAGGCGATTACGGACCAAAACAAATATAATGTAATTCAGTTCACTTTGTGGTGTTCAATGTTGTCAGTACAACCCACATGAAAAACAAAATATAAAAGAATACGATGATTTCATAGATAGTTTTATGAAAAAGATACAGGTGAGAGGATATGCGACGTTATCATCCGTAGCAATCTGCGACGTTATCATCCGTAGCAATCTTGTGTATCACTATCTCCCTTTGCTCCACGTAATCTTGGATCATGTGAGCCTTCCGTTGTACATGCCTAGACTTGTTGTTGGACTTAGGCTCCTTAGCCTGGATAATGGCACCACTATTATCACAATAGATGGTGATCGGGTCATCCGAACTAGGAACTACAGTTAGTCCTTGTAAGAACTGACTTAACCATATAGCTTCCTTCGCAGCCTCTGAAGCAGTATAGTACTCGGACTCAGTCGTAGAATCTGCTAGAACACTTTGTTTGGAGCTTTTCCAGCTGACCGCAGCGCCATTAAGAGTAAAAACGAATCAAGACTGAGATTTCGAGTCATCTCGATCCGTTTGGAAGCTAGCATCTGCGTAACCGATTGCGCATAGCTCAGTGTCACCTCCATAAGTCAATACCCAATCCTTAGTCCTCCGTAGGTACTTAAGGATATGCTTAACAGCCATCCAGTGTGTTTCACCTGGATTGCATTGGTACCGACTCGTCATACTCAATGCATATGCCACGTCTGGACGTGTGCATATCATGGCATACATGATCGATCCTATAGCTGATGCATAAGGAACCCGACTCATGCGATCGACCTCTTCCGATGTCTTTGGTGGTCTCTGAGCTTTTACGTCAACTGGTGCATCCAGAAATCATTGAAGGTTTCCCTCTTCTTGGAGTTGGTCATGCTGAACCTCTCGAAGATATCTTATCTATATAAGACTCCTGACTGAAAGATAACACCCGTCGTGATCTATCTCTGTAGATGCGGATCCCTAAAATTCTTTGTGCCTTGCCCAGATCTTTCATCTGGAAATGGTTCTTTAACCAAACTTTTACCGAAGTTAAGAGAGGTATGTCATTCCCAATCAAGAGTATGTCATCGACATACAATATTAGGAAGACAATCTTGCTCCCACTCGACTTGATATAGAAGCATGGTTCCTCGACCGATCGAGTAAATCCATTCTCTTTTAT
>JAIUZE010005084.1:0-18821 GCA_022085475.1 Heliosperma pusillum
TTTAGAGACAGTCTCAAGTGTTACAGCAAAGCACAAACACCCTAAACTAACCTCAACAGCAAGTAAGTTAAACCACAGCAAAGCACAGGTATAACTTAGCTCACAATACAAGGCACTGATCAAACACCTGGGAGGTGTATCAGGCTTGCTTCAAACTACAGCTCTTAGCACAAGTTTGATAACATTGAGTGATTTCTCAAAGTTTAATTCATTCATTCATAAAAGTCTGCTTACAACAACAGACAAGACCTCCTTATATAGAGGGACTGATATCTTGTGAACCATTGGATGTATGTATCATCCAAGGGCCAGCTTAGGATCTAAACTACTTCTACTGACATTAATTAAGGGCCTCACAAGAGGACGAGCTTAACAACTATAAAGAACAGACACAAAACACAAAAGAAACCAGACTGAGCAAAAGCAAATAAAGTAGTTTTTGGAGTTTTCCTGAAATGGAAATCTGTTGATCTTGTTGTCTTGTGCTTTGCTCTGGGTGTTTTGTTGCTCCTTGGAACTCTCCACTCTTATGAGGACATAGATAAACCTGCCTTAGATGAAGACACGTTGACTTAAGCAAAAGAAAACATCATCTGAGCATGTACTACCTCTGCTATGCTGTTTACTGGACCCTAGCTTTGGGGTGTCTGTTTCATGGGTTTTTACTAAACTTCAAAATGGTTTGTCCTGGGCAAACTTGTAGCTTAGAGGGTTGTCTTGATGGTAGGCCATAGTGGGGGGGGTTGGGATGCCCTGGTGTACCTCCTAGAGGCTGGGTTTGTTAACTGGTCTGTCTGGGCCTGAATGGCTCTGTTTCTGTTTTGTGTGGGTAATGTGGGTTGTGTTGGGGATGGGCATGGGTTGTTGAACCCTGAACTGTCTTCTTCATTGGGGTGTCTTGGCTTGGGTTGCTCTTGACTTGTCATAGCTTGTTGTTTAGACCTTGTAATTCGAGCTTCCATCTGAGGGGTCAAGCTTGTCTTGTATGTGGCTTGATCATCAAGGCCCCTTGGGTGAGCTCCTGCTGCAGCCTCCCCAGGTTGAACAGGGCTTGACCTCAAGCCTGTGTCTTCTTCTCCCTCAGAGTCTTCAAAGAAAGGACTAAGATCTCCAACATTGAATGTTCCATGGACTGCATACTCTCCTGGTAGATCAATTTTGTAGGCATTGGGACCTATCTTCTCTATGACTTGACAAGGACCATCTGCTCTTGGCTCTAGCTTGTTCTTTCTCTTGGAAGGGAACCTTTCTTTCCTTAGGTTGATCCATACTAGATCTCCTGGTGCAAAGTCTTTCTTGGTCTTAGGAACCTTGGCATTCTTCTTGTACAGATCATTAGCTTTCTCAATTTGTTGCCTGACTGATTCATGGAGTTTTAACATTTGTTCCACCCTCTTCTTGGCATCATAGTGGACTTCTGACCTGCACACATTAGACAAACTCAAAGGCATTAAGGGGTTAGTACCATAGACCACTTCAAAGGGGGAGTGGCCCGTGGCTGCTGATGGAGCTCTATTGAAAGAGAACTCTGCTTGAGCCAACTTCAAGTCCCAATCCTTGAGAGATTTGCTGACTATACACCTCAAGATTCTTCCCAAGGTCTTGTTAGTCACCTCAGTTTGGCCATCATTTTGAGGGTGATGGGAGGTACTAAACAATAACCTAGTGTTAAGCAGTTTCCACAATGTCCTCCAGAAATGGCTCATAAACTTTGTGTCTCTGTCAGACACAATGGTCCTTGGAACTCCATGTAACCTCACCACCTCATCAAGGGATAGCTCTGCTACACTCACAGCATCCTCAGTCTTCTTGCATGCAATGAAATGTGCCATCTTACTGAACCTATCCACAACCACCATGATAGAATCCTTCCCTCTTGCTGTCCTAGGCAATGCCATTATAAAATCCATACTAACATCCTCCCAAGGCCTACATGGGACTGGTAGGGGAGTGTAAGGTCCTGCTTGGAAAGAACTCTTGGCCTTTTGACAAACTCCACACCTTCTGAGCACTATTTGAACTTCTCCCCTCATCTTAGGCCAGTGGAATTGATCTTGTAGTATGTCCACAGTTTTCTGAACCCCAAAGTGTCCTCCAAGGCCACTTCCATGTACCTCCTTAATCAATAGATTCCTATAAGATCCTCTGGGAACACACAGCTTGTTTCCTTTAAATAAGAATCCATTTTGCAAAGTGTAAGGTGAATCAATGGTTCTTCTTCCCTTTTTCTGTGCCAACCAATCCTCTGCAAAGTCTGGATCTTCTTGATACATATCCTTCATGAACTCAAAACCAAGAACCCTTTGCTCCATAGTTGATAGCAGAGTGTACCTCCTAGACAATGCATCAGCCACCACATTTTGTTTGCCCTCTTTGTACTTGCTAGAAAAGGTGAATGACTGAAGTAACTCCACCCACTTAGCATGTCTGTGACTGAGCTTATGCTGGCCTCCTATGTACTTCAATGCCTCATGATCAGAGTGTAAGACAAAAGGTTTGGGCTTCAGGTAATGACTCCAATGCCTCAGAGCTCTGACAAGAGCATAGAACTCTTTATCATATGTAGAATAGTTTAGCTTGGCACCCCTTAGCTTTTCACTAAAGTAGGCTACAGGTTTCTTCTCTTGGATGAGGACAGCTCCAATTCCCACTCCACTTGCATCACATTCAACCTCAAATAGGCAATCAAAGTTTGGCAATCTTAGGATAGGTGCACTGCACAAGAGCTTCTTCATGTGTTTGAAAGCCTGTACAGCATTCTCAGTCCAAGTGAACTCTCCCTTCTTCATGCACTCAGTGAGAGGTGCTGCAATGGTGCTAAAGTCCTTAATGAATCTTCTGTAAAAAGATGCTAAGCCATGGAATCCCCTTACTTCTGTAATACTCCTAGGGATAGGCCAAGACTGGACTGCCATGATCTTGTCTTGATCAACTGAAATGCCTCTACCAGATACCACATATCCTAGAAACTTGACTTCCTCAGTCATTAAGGTGCACTTCTCAAGCTTCCCAAAGAGCTTGCTCTCCTTAAGTATTTCAAACACAGCCTCAAGATGCCTCAAATGATCATCCTTGCTCTTGCTGTAGATGAGGATATCATCAAAGTATACCACCACCAATCTCCCTAGGCAAGGCCTAAGCACTTCTGTCATCAATCTCATGAAGGTACTTGGGGCATTTGACAGGCCAAAGGGCATGACAAGCCACTCATAAAGGCCATGCTTTGTTTTGAAGGCTGTCTTCCACTCATCTCCTTCTCTGATCCTCAATTGATGGTAACCTTGCCTCAAGTCAATCTTAGAAAAGAACCTTCACCCACTCAGCTCATCCAACATGTCATCAATCCTAGGTATAGGGAACCTATACTTGACTGTGATGTTGTTGATAGCCCTGCTATCTATGCACATCCTATAAGTCCCATCCTTCTTAGGAACCAACAATGCAGGCACAGCACAAGGGCTTAATGACTCCCTTACAAACCCTTTACTCATCAACTCTCCAACTTGCTTTTGCAGCTCTTGTGTAGCCTTAGGATCACATCTGTAGGCTGGTCTATTAGGTCGTACAGACCCTGGCACAAGGTCTATTTGGTGTTCAATCCCTCTCAAAGGGGGTAAGCCATCAGGAAGTTCCTCTGGAAACACTTCCTTGAACTGATCAATGAGGGGCTGAACATCTGCAGGGATCACCTTAGACTCTTCTTCCTGAACTTCCTTTGACAGCAGCATTACTATAGGTTGCTCCTCACTACACTCCTTGACCATTGCTGACTCAGATAGAAATACAACTCCACTAAAATCCTCAGCCATACTTGGACTTCCATAGCTCTTCTGGTGTGCTGGCAAGGGGGCTAATGTCACCTTCCTGCTCCCATTCTTGAAAGAATAGGTATTGCTTCTTCCTTGGTGTATGGAGCTTTTATCAAACTCCCATGGCCTTCCTAATAGCAAGTGACAGGCATCCATTGGAACCACATCACACAATACTTCATCCTTGTACACACTGCCAATGGAGAAATGGACCATGCATTGCTTATCCACCTTAACCTCTGCTCCCTTACTCAGCCATCTCAACTTATAGGGGTGAGGGTGATCTTGGGTGCTCAACTTCAGCTTATCAACCATAGTAACAGAAGCCACATTGGTACAACTACCTCCATCTATAATAA
Organism: Heliosperma pusillum; assembly: GCA_022085475.1. NCBI lineage: Eukaryota > Viridiplantae > Streptophyta > Magnoliopsida > Caryophyllales > Caryophyllaceae > Heliosperma > Heliosperma pusillum. The sequence continues at coordinate 4,169 of JAIUZE010005084.1, forward strand.
GGTTACAAACCCTCCCTTGGATGGTACATCTGCTCCTGAAAATGAGGGACCTTTGATCCTCCTCCAAAGGTATCTGTTGTGAATGCATTACTCTCCATAGGACTAAGCTGTGGCCTGTGTCAGGGAGTGCCACTATTGCCTCCTGACTAGACTCTTCTTCCTCACTCCCCACTTCTTCAACCTCAGGCTCATCCCTTTCATACTCAACTAGACCCTCTTTCTCCCAAGCCTCAACTTCCATTATGGTTAAGGTCTTCTTAGAAGGGCAATCCTTCCTGAAATGTCCATAGCCTGGACATTGGAAGCACCTAATTCTGTTCTCAGTCAATGAAGTGCTTGGCTTTTGACCCATGATGCCCTTACCCTTGTCTAAGGTAGGTGGGGGTGCTGTCTTAGGGGTATCCATGGCTCTAAACCCACTAAAAGGTCTGGTTTGAAAAGGCCTAACAGGTTTTGGTGTAGCAGGCTTAGTTTTCCCTATCTTCTCAATTCTCAGAGATAGGTTGACAACATCATCAAATGACCACAGAGGTTGCATCCTACCCTTGTTAGCAATGTTCTTATCTAGACCCTCTAAGTACCTAGCAATCCTTTGCTCAGGTTTCTCATTTATATCACATTGTAAGGTGAGTTGTTCAAACTCCCTCAGATAAGATTCAACAGGTTTGTCTCCTTGTTTCAACTTAGACAACTTGATAACCAGATCCTGGGTGTAATCCTTAGCAACAAATTTGTCTAACAGTTTCTTTTTCAGTTTAGTCCAAGACTTGATGGGTTCTTTACCTTCCCTAGCCCTTAACCCTTTCATAGTCTCATACCAAAGGGAAGCATACCCTTTCAGGTTAAGGATGGCTACTTTAAAAGACTTGGAATCATTGTATCCCTTGTACTCAAAGATCCTTTCTACTTCTCTAAGCCATTCTAACAAGTCATCAGGATTAAGACTACCAGAAAACTCAGGGATATCTACCTTAAGATGCTTGTCTGTGTTCCTGTGGATGGAAGCTCTGCTTCTTTTTGAGTCATCTGAGTCTGGGTACTCCTCATCATCAGGTGGCCTTCCTCTGCCTCCTCCTTGGCCTCTTCCACGTCCTCTACCTCTCCCTCCAGCAAGCAAATGGTTGCCTATAACTTGGTCCAAGGTTCTGGTTAGGGTGTTTACAATCCCAGCCAGATCCTCCATCCTTGCTTCTACTCCTGCTAGTCTCTCTTCACTCATTGGGCTATTTTTGTGTTTTTAAATGTAGTTAGGGAAAATGAACTCACTAAGACTCTCAACCCAAGCTCTGATAACCAATTTGGAGTGTAAACTACTAAGGTTCACAAGTTTTAAGTGATTTGATTAGCTTGACTCAAACTGAAAACAATATCAAGTAACAAGGGATGTTTTTTTAGAGATTGTGAGTTGTTTAACTGAAAGATTCAAGGGATATGACTTGGATACAATCCTCTACAGCAAAGCACAAGAGAAAAAGGATTCAAGACTGGTTTTAGAGACAGTTTCAAGTGTTACAGCAAAGCACAAACACCATAAACTAACCTCAACAGCAAGTAAGTTAAACCACAGCAAAGCACAGGTATACCTTGACTCACAATACAAGGCACTGATCAAACACCTTGGAGATGTATCAGGCTTGTTTCAAACTACAGCTCTTAGCACAAGTTTGATAACATTGAGTGATTTCTCAAAGTTTAATTCATTCATTCATACAAGTCTGCTTACAACAACATACAAGACGTCCTTATATAGAGGGACTGATATCTTGTGAACCATTGGATGTATGTATCATCCAAGGGCCAGCTTAGGATCTAAACTACTTCTACTGACATTAATTAAGGGCCTCAAAAGAGGACGAGCTTAACAACTATAAAGAACAGACACAAAACACAAAAGAAAACAGACTGAGCAAAAGCAAATAAAGTAGTTTTTGGAGTTTTCCTGAAATGGAAATATGTTGATCTTGTTGTCTTGTGCTTTGCTCTGGGTGTTTTGTTGCTCCTTGGAACTCTCCACTCTTATGAGGACATAGATAACCCTGCCTTAGATGAAGACAAGTTGACTTAAGCAAAAGAAAACATCATCTGAGCATGTACTACCTCTGCTATGCTGTTTACTGGACTCTAGCTTTGGGGTGTCTGTTTCATGGGTTTTTACTAGACTTCAAAATGGTTTGTCATGGGCAAACTTGTAGCTTAGAGGGTTGTCTTGATGGTAGGCCATAGTGGGGGTGGTTGGGATGCCCTGGTGTACCTCCTAGAGGCTGGGTTTGTTAACTGGTCTGTCTGGGCCTGAATTGCTCTGTTTCTGTTTTGTGTGGGTAATGTGGGTTGTGTTGGGGATGGGCATGTGTTGTTGAACCCTGAACTGTCTTCTTCATTGGGGTGGCTTGGCTTGGGTTGCTCTTGACTTGTCATAGCTTGTTGTTTAGACCTTGTAATTCGAGCTTCCATCTGAGGGGTCAAGCTTGTCTTGTATGTGGCTTGATCATCAAGGCCCTTTGGGTGAGCTCCTGCTGCAACGTTACCTTAATGTCATTTTCATAATTTTCCTATAACAATTAACTTGTAAAAATAAACTTTTGAAATTTTATGACTATAATAAAATATATTCCGTAATTTTTAAGAAAATAATATTGATATATTAATTCAAATTTTATTTTAAACATATTTTACCAACCTTGTCAGAAATCAAGTTATATTTGATCTATATGACTCGAAAAATTATCCAAGGTACCTAAGAATTAAGCTCTCTAACACAATGCTTAAGAGCATCAGAAGATTTTGGGTTGATCACCCTACCTTATGGTAATTCTCCGATAGGGGCAATTGTACTATTTATATGTATTAGTATCTTCACCACACTTAAATTATTTTTCAAGGTGGGATATATAACATACTAAGAAATAACACCAAGTATGTGCAATAATATGAGATTTTATACTATAATGATAACATTTTTTTTTACTACGAATCTTATAATTAGATTATTTTCATAATTAATACAAAATTTTAAGAGCTCTCTAAAACAATATTTGAGAGACTTAAACGATTTTGGATTGATATCTAAGTCCAAGGACGACTCTTATGTATAATCGCATGATCACTCCAGCTTATGATATTTCTCCGATGTGGGAGAATTCCTCTATTTATACATAGTATATTCACCACACTTACATTATTTTTCAATGTGGGACAAATACCATTAAAATTATTATTTATGATACTTTCTTAAATTTTTATTTATGATATTTTCCTAGATTAATTTTGATGATGTAAATTTCATTAAGGCGGGGATAATAATACAAACTTTTAAGAGTTCTGTAAGATAATACTTAAGAGATTCAAAAGATTTTGGGTGAATATCTAACTTAAAAGATTACTCATTTTCACAATATTATTTTTGTGAAATGAAATGTAAAAGGTTTTATATAAAAATTATAAACATCACTTGAATATAATATAGGAAATGTATATTGAGATAAATAAAAGATTTTTCACTTTATTTTTTTATGATACCTTCCTACATTCATTTTTGATAATGTAGGTTTCACTAATGTGGATACAAACTTTTAAGAGCTCTCTAAGACAATATCTAAGAGACTCAAAAGATTTGGATTGATATCTAAGTTCTAATGATGACTCATATTTATAACTATAGAATCACCCCACCTTATGATAATTTTACGATGTGAGACAATTATACTATTTATACGTAGCATATTTACCATACTTGTATTATATTTCAATGTGGGACAAATAACTTATTAAGTAGTACACCATCCAAATTATTACTTATATAATACTTTCCTAAATTTCCTAAATTAAGTTTGATGGTGTAAATTTCATTATTGTGGAGATAAAATACAAACTTTTAAGAGTTTATTAAGACAATACAATAGAAATTATTTTTAAATTAATGCTCAAAAAATAAGTATTTGTCGTTTTGAGTCGGGTTTAAACTATTTATCAAAATGGTGTCCACGTAGTTTCGGATTTCGCGAACCAAAAACATGGAGGAAACACACCATTGGCAATGACGTGTTTCTAGGGAGTAGGAAAATGTAAACTTAAAAAAATGAACTAAAAGTAAACACGTCATTGGGAATGGCGGGTTTTCTTAAAGAGACACGCCATTGGGAATGACGTGTCTATGAACATTACAATTTATTTTTGTATTTTTTTTTTTGGAAAAAATTTAAACACACACCATTCCTATTGGCGTGTTTGTTCCATCTTTCAGGTTTTGAAAACCTGAGCCTACGTGGACACCATTTTGATAAATAGTTTTAAACCCAACCCAAAACGACAAATACTTATTTTCTTAGCATTATTTTAAAAATGGACTAATAACACATTGTTTTCCGATATACTGTAGTCATATTGTTAAGTTTACAAATACACTAAATAGTATAATTTTTTATCACTCCACCTCATGATATTTTCCAATATAGTATAATTTTACAATTTACACTTAGTATATATATTTACCACAAATACATTATTTTTCAATGTGGGACTAATAACACATTAAGTAGTTTATCATCAAAATTATTATTTATGATAATTTTCTAAATTAACTTTTAATAATGTAAATTTCACTATTGTGACGATTATAATACAAGTTTTTAGAACTCTTCAACACAATACTTAAGAGACTTAAAAAATTGTGGGTTTATACCTAAGTTCAAGGATGACTACTATTTATAATCATAGAATCACCATATGTTATAGTAATTTTTTGATGTGGGATAATTTACTATTTACATGTAATATATTCACCATAAATACATAATTCTTCAATGTGGGACTAATAAAAAACTAAATAGTACACCATCTTTTTCTATATAATATTTATTTCTTAACTGTTACTAAACTATTATATTAATATTAGAATAAAAAAAAAAAAAATTTTAAAGGTCACTCATTATATTTTAAAAGTCTTAACAATATAAAAAAGATGATTATATTTATGATCACTCCACCTTATGATAATTTTTCAATGTGGGATAATTTTAATATTTATAAATAGTATATATTCACCAGTCACCATACCTACATTGTTTTTCAAATAATTATTATTTATGATACTTTTCTAAATTAATTTTTAATGATGTAAATTTAACTATAGTTTAGATTATAATACAAACTTTTGAGAGCTCTTTAAGACAATATGTAAGAGGCTCAAAAGATTTTGGGTTGAAATTTTATTTCCAAATATGATTCCTATTTGTAATCATAAGATCGCCCAACTTATGATAATTTTCTGATGTGGGATAATTCTACTATTTATAAGTAATATATTCACCATACCTACATTATTTTTCAATGTGAGACAAATAATATACTAAAAATACACCAAGTATGTGCAAATAAATAGTGTGAGTTTCTATACTTTTTTTTACCACGAATGTAACTATACTATCTTCATAATTTTTGTTACGATACTTAAATTTTTTTAATAATACTTTTCTAAATTAATTTTTGATTATGTAAATTTAACAATTGTAGAGATAATAATACACAAACTTTTAAGATATCTCTAAGACAATACTTAAGAGACTTAAAAGATTTTACTTTGATATATAAGGTCAAATGATGATTTCTATATATAATTATAGGAGATTTTACTTTGATATATAAGGTCAAAGGGGGATTCCTATGTATAATTTTAGGATTTACTATTTATACATAGTATATTCATCACATATACAAACTTTTAGGAGATCTCTAAGACAATTTTTAAGAGATTAAAAAAAAAGGGGTTAATACCTAAGGTTTAAGGACACCTATTTATAATCATAGGGTTAGCCACTTTATGTTATTTTTACGATGTGGGATAATTATACAATTTATACGTAATATGTTTACCACATCTACATTATTTTTCAATGTGAGAAAAATAATATATTAAGGGTCCTGATTTTCACAGTACACATTTTACTCAACTTAGTACACTCTTGACAATTATACCCCTCTCATTTCTCACCTCATTTTCCCTCTCTAAACTCTTTATCATGTTTGAATATATGTATTACAATAGAAAAAATAACATAGTAAAATCTTTAAGACTAATGCAAATGAAAAAAATCCATGATAATTGTGTAAAAATATAAAGAAAAAACAAATGAATTGGAATACAATACATTGACATAAAAATCAACATTGTACTAAACAAAACTATACAATACAAACTACATTGGACAAAAAAAACACTATACAATACAACTGTATTGGAAAAAAAAAAAGGCACAGTAAACAAACAGTATACAGTACAATACTACCCATCGCCGTCCCTTCGTCGGTAGCCCCTTTGTCGGTCGTCCCTTTGTCGGCCGTTCATTCAACCCCAACACCGATCATCCCTTCTTTGTCACTGCCATGAATAAATAAAACCCTTAGCAATTTAATAATTTAGACATAAAACTGTAATTAAAAAGAAATAAAGAAATTAAAATATAATAAAGAGTCAATTTTATTAATATAAGATTAGCATATTAAATACCTGTTCATCATTTTAATAATTGTCCATACTTGAAAAGAACTTTTATGAAGTTTGAGGATTGTTAATGTGTAGAGAGGAGGTAGAAAGGAGGCAAAAGGAATTAGGTTTGATATGTTTTTTTGGGAAGGGTAACAAATGGAAAGTTTGGTGTAAAAAGTACTAAAATGAGTAAAAAATCGTACTGCGAAAATAAACTACGTATTAATTAGTACACCATCTTTTTCTTTAAAATATATATTTCTATTATTTTTATTTTATATAATAATTAAAAGATTATCCACTTAATTTTTTATATCCAAAGTATTATTTATGAAACTTTCCTAAATTAATTTTTTATGATGTAAATTTCACTATTGTAAAGACAATAATACAAACTTGTAAGAGATCTCTAAGACAATACTTAAGAGACTAAAAAGATTTTGGGTGGATACATAAGTTCCAATTATGACTCATTCTATTTATAATCATAGGATCACCATATCTTAAGGTAAATTTTTGATGTGGGACAATTCTACTTTTTATATGTAGTATATTTACCACACCTACGTTATTTTTCAATGTGTGACAAATAACATCATATTTTTCTATAAATTAATTATTTCTTGAATACTACTAAACCATTATACTAATATTGGAATAATAAATAATATTTTAAAAGTCATTTATTTAATTTTCATATACTTAGGTTATAGTTATATGATCTTATAAATGATAAATGATATGGTAGTAAAAAATACAAAATTTATACTCTAATGAAAGCATTTTTCGTTAAGAATCCAAATATATAAGTTTCGAAATGTTTTGCATTATATTTTTTTGTCAGATTGATAATCAATTTTTTTTTACGTAAATAATAGTTGTGATATTAGAAATATTACATAATATCCTTTTCGTAATCTTGGAAGATCTTAAAATATACTTTGCAAAAATTGAAAAAGATGATGTTAGAATTGCTCGAAAAAAGCCTCTTTTATATATATACTAGATTTAATGCCCGTGCGATGCACAAGCCTATTTGTAGTGCTCTATAGTGTATATATAATATAAGTAAATGATAAAGTGGCTGTGATGGTCTGATAACGTCTTGATCAACTAATTTTAATGTTTATCCCATTTATATTATGTTCTAGGTAATTTAGGGGAGGTGACATCGTTAGGGTCTCATACGAACTCGATCTGATGTTCCTAAAATATTATGCTCCTATAAATATTTTAATATTTTCGAGTTCTAAAGTACACAACGATACTGAGGAATACATGTGAACAATGACTTTTCATCAATTGAAAAAGTAACTATATATTTTATAAGTTGAACCATTTGTTAGTCACAAAATAATGATAAACAACGTTTGGAAATGGCAATTGAAGTAGAACTTTACTTTGACTCTATTTCCACTTCTCAGAACACATTCTTTGGTAGAGTATCCCTAGTCGTGATAAGTTTGATACCCCAATTGAGGTAAATCATTGTTACTATTTTATACATGTGTGTAGACTTCTAATTTAGAGTAATACTCTATTTTATACTACGAAAGTTTCATTGTATATCTTATGGAAGTAGAAACACGTATCGTTATAATCATATGTCAATTCAAATTCTAAGCTATCTCGCGGTTGTTACTAAAGTGTATAAATTTCGTTGATTTGAAATAATTGTAAGAGTTTCATCAATGTAACAAAAAAAATCTTTAACATACATAGTGTTTGATTTTAGTACTCCCTCTGTCTATATTATTTGTTTACCTTTTAAAAAAAAATATCCCTTGAAAAAAGAATGGTAAACAAATATTGAAGAAATGAGGGTATAATACTTAGGTTTCTATGGTCCAACTTCTCATGGCAGCCATTATGTTAAACATGATCAAAGAGAGGGTATTAATAACATTTTCCCTTTGAATAATTGATTATACGGTCTTATCGTAAAAGAAGTTCATAATCCTTTCATGTTCTAATATATAGTGGAGTATGTGTTAACTGCAGAACATAGAATAATAAATAAAACAGGTTAATATATAAGCATGAAGAACCCCATTTATTAATGTATATGGAGTAAATTTGGACTTTTGTATGCTTATCATATAAGAGTATACTACTACTAATAGTCTATCATACGTAATAGTTAAGACGAATAGCCCCAAAGGAAGATAAAAGTCCTATGTGCAAAAACCTCCATATCTCTAATCTTTACTTTTAATAAACCGTACAACATCTTTTTCTTTTTAACAATATATTTTATACTTTATCTCATATTCAAATTAAATATTTGAAAATAAAAATATATTAGTACTTCATAGAAGTTTGATTCTAATATTGTTCGAGAGTGTTTCATGAAGCTTGACTTTCTATAACACCAGGCTTAGAAATAATGTTGTTATAGCCTTATAAGCGAGGAGTAGGAACTATATATTAATATAGAGTAATACGGAGTAGTTATTAGTCGTAGAAAGTGCAAACTCTTTTTTTGGGTAAGGACTCTTGTCAAAACAAAAAAACAACAATTTCGTTAATCTGGATGATGTCGACCATGTCGTCAATGTAATATTGTACGGATTTTCATATGAGAGACTCTAATGATACTAAAAAAAATTCTGAATTGAAGTAGTTACAAAAAAGGTGATATTCAATTAACTACTGAAAAAAATCAACAAACTTATGCAAACTTAAATCCAAGTTAGTTGAGATGTATTGAAATTCCATAGAAAATAAAGTTATCTACATACATTTGTACACAATAATCCCGAAAATGAAACATTTATGCTACTCTATGTTTAAAATTCAAAAGCGACCTTACCGAATAATTTATTGATCGTTGTATCTCCATCAAACTCATACAGAGTAATATATGTTAACCTACACATAAAATAGATAAGACTTGTCAGAAAATCATTAGTGATTCAAAGCAAAAACAAAAGATTTAAACACAATATAAACCGCAAGATTCAAATAAATAAACACAACAATAGTAAGAAACATAAATAAAAACAATATAACGTGAAGTGGTGATTATTAATTTTTGAATGAAAATACATGTATATATAAACATATTAACGTAATAGTGTTTGTTTAGGATTCTGTACATTAATTTTATCCAATCTAACTTTTATGGTAGAATTTTATAATCTTCAGATTTAATTATATTATTAGGTGTTGTAGTGCATCACCATTTTTGTGAAAACATGGAAATATGGAATAGTTGTATATCACATTCCGTATTTTATAGGTTGTAGGATACATCCAATTTTTTATATGCTAATTTTGCGTACAATGGAAATACATGAATATATTTATACGGGTAGTTTGTATAATTTGGAATGCTGAAGTGTTTTCGAAAAATTGGAGACTCTGTAATCGCTCGAAAAAAGCTTCCTTTAATAATATAGATAGATAGATATATTGATTACACAACAAACAGTCATACACACCCAAAACCCTCAATTCCCTAATTCCCTAATTCCCAAACAACCCAGCACAAATCGTCTTCCAATCAAGGTAACATGTTCTCTCTCATTCCTATGCTTCCTTTTCTTTTTCATTTTTTATACTCCCTTTGATCAAATTAGTTATGATGTTACAGTCAAAATCAATGGCAGTTGCGAGAAGCTCTATTTCTATCGCCTCTTCATCCTCGTCATTGCTGTCAAGTTCTCCGCGTTGTCTGTCCAATGTGATTCAGTCCCTACATTGTTCTTTCTCACCAAACAATAACAATTTCACATTGCACAAGTCGCTTACATTAACTTCGGGTTTTCGAGTCTCAGCTCTATCCATGGCTCCCTTAACTTCTCAGCAACTTTCGCATTCGTCCTTTCTTGATACGACCAACGAAACCGGTGTTCTTCATTTTGTCAAGTACCATGGACTTGGCAATGACTTCATTTTGGTATTCCATTTTATTCCCCGTCATTTGTTGTCCTATTCTTTTTTGGGTGTCTAAGTCATTTGTTGTCATTTCTATATCACGAAGGTTTTCTATGAGTAATTTGAATCATAATGAGAATACTGTCTACTTGTCATCTACGGCTAAGTACGACAAATGATCCCCTACTCTTTCTGCTACATGAAAGGACAACAAATGACCGGCACCGAGGAAGTATGTGTTAGCATAATCGCAATCTGATTGATTTAAAATTATGTCATCTTGTTAACTATCAGGTCGACAATAGAGATTCAACGGACCCCAAGATAACTCCAGAGCAAGCCGTTAAGTTGTGTGACCGTAATTTTGGAATTGGTGCTGATGGAGTTATCTTTGCAATGCCAGGAGTGAATGGTACTGATTTTACTATGAGAATTTTTAATTCTGATGGAAGTGAACCAGAGGTCTGTAAATTTCAACTTCTCATTATTATTATGCTTCCTAGTACACACTTTTACATCATCATACGCTTATTTAGAACCGGAAATCATGATACACTATAATACGGTTACAAAAAAAGCGGGAATCAGTTTGCTATTTGCTGCAATTTGGGAAAAACTAGTAGCCCATTTGGGAATTGATTAATATTATGGACCTCTAATGTTATTTGATGGCAAAGTGGGAAGACGTTTATGTTTACTCTATTTTAATTCCTCCTTACAGATGTGTGGTAATGGAGTCAGGTGCTTCGCCAGATTTATAGCTGAGCTTCAAAATTTGCAGGGCACACATAGGTATCAACATTATTTTGTTTCTGAATTATCGAATTAATTAATATGTGACCTATTTATCATCGCATGTTTCGCAGATATCATTTGTCAATATAAAATTGTGCTTGATTTTTCCCAACATGAAATTATCTGGTTCCTTTGTGTGTTACAGTTATATTACTCCAAGTATTTGCTTTAAGAGTTCAAAGTTCTGAGCTGTTGTGGGTTTTGGCTTTCCCCAATTCTGAAATTCTACTAGAGAACGTATACTTTCACCCAAAAGTTACCAATTACCCACACAATATGGCTACTTGATTAATCATATGTTTTTATGTTCGTATCTCGTCTACTTTTTTCATAGCGTTAAGTAACTCTATACCTGTGACTAATGGTATGTTTTTTATGCACAAGAAAACTATCTTGCACGGGAAGTTATTGTATTTATCTTGTGCAATTTGTCTGAAGTAAATCTCATCTACAATCAGGAGTTTATCATAGAACATACTTTCTCAGCACGTCACATATCTCATTCTCTCTTGTTCAGTTTCACTATCCATACCGGGGCTGGTCTTATTATCCCTGAGATTCAAGATGATGGGCAGGTAATTTTATGGCATTCAATAGTTTTTTTTTGACTTTTTTTTTCGTGGCGTTTTCATGTTGGTTAGATTAGTTACTAATGTTTGCGATCATGCCGACTTGACGAAGGTGCTTTCATGTTTGACATGGTATAGTATCTATACAGTATAGTTTTTGTTCGTTTCAATAAACTTTTGCATAGATATTGAATCTATTTTTAGAGAACAATATAGAATCGGTACCATAGTCCATAAACAACTTCTCCACATCTCCACCTGTTGGGTATAAAACTATCGACACGAGTGCAATTATATTATAGACGTGTCAACAGCCTGATTTTAATGATTTTAGCCATGCTGATTTTTTGTGCCGTTGTCTTTCAGCAATGAATGACTTGTTCTTAGTTGTCTGTTACAGATATATTTAAGACAATGCTCTTTGTTGTATTTGAATGTTTACATTTTGGTTACAATTTACTACTACCTCCATATCAAATTTATTCCCCCCATTTGACTATAGTACTCAACTAATGTAAACTTTGACGGTTTGACCATTAATTTCTCCAAATATATGTAGAGATACCATGTAAATTTTGTCATGTTTGATTGAATCAAAACAACTATTTCCATGTCATCCTTTTTGAAAAAGATTTATTGTTGTATATTGTGAGAAATATTTGTCAAAGTCGACAAAGACGACATCATTTGACTACCAAAGTCAAATGACAGTATAAGTGGGATGGAGGGACTGTTCCATCTTTTGTGGATGAAACAATACTATTTGGTGTATTTTCAGGTCAAAGTTGATATGGGTGAACCGGTACTTAAAGCAGCTGATGTACCTACAAATCTCCCTTCAAATAAGGAACTCTCAGTTGTCAAAGCTGATTTAGTAGTTGACGGAAAAACCTGGGCTGTTACCTGTGTGAGTATGGGAAACCCACATTGTGTAACCTTTGGCAAAAAGGGTGAGCAGGTATGGTTTCTATGTTTCCAGTTTGATTAGTCCGAAAATGTCATTTCTGTATTTGGTAATTTTAACTTTTTGTTAACTTAAATAAATGGGTCAAATAGGAGTACAACGTTAATGCCTTGTTTAAATTGATGGCTTTGAAGGGGAAGGAAGGGGCGGTATATGGACGGACTGATGCAAAATCACTTGTTTGGAATTTGGATAGCAAAGAGGGTAGGAGGATTATAGGGATCCATTTTCCGTCCTCCAGTGCAAATCAAAATCTTTCCATCAAAGGAAAGATTTAAAGGGAAATTTTATCCAAGCACACCTACTTCATTCCCTCAACCCCCCCTTCTCTCCCTTTCCCCCTATTTTGCTATCCAAACATACCCTAATGCTACATCTAGAGGGAACCTATTTTAGGCCCAAGGGAGTATCTGCTCTACTGGTAGCAAGCCTAGTTTAGTATGTACTGCTTGCTGTGTTTGTAGCTGTTGATTGAGTTTTTTTTGGTATAAGTTAAAGATTAGGGCTGATGTAAATGCCATCAGCACTGTAATTGCTGTGACAAGATCCAAGGACATGAGACTGGAAACTTTGACATGCCGGAGGAACATAGTTATTTTTGTAATTGAATACTCTGATAGTCGCATTTTCATGCTAAAGGAACACCGTATTAGTCACTTTCTTGCTTTATAGCCAATAATAAAACATTTTATATCGAAGATGGCAACTTCTTTGTTTTCTCTTGTGATGTGGTAGACACTAAACTAAAGCTACTTCTTGCAGATTTATCACCCTCAGATTCCCTCCAACAATCTCTAATTTCTAAGCACAATATTGACTACTTTATTAGCCAAGATGGGTAACATATGCGAGTTTCACATCTACGTAGAATCAATAAACAAAATTTATGTCGTCACCTTTCCGCGACATATCTTCTGCTAGATAAGCACCATATTCTTTGTACCCTAGAAGAGCAAAGTTAACACTACATACTACATATTCGAAGCTGCAATGGCGTACTTAAATTTATTTCTTTGTAATTCCCCTTTTTGGTAATGCTTTTTTTTCTGCACAAATTAAAATGACGATCATTCAAAACAATTATTTCTGATGTTTTTTTGTGTAAATGGAGGCACAAATGCAATATTATACTAGGCAAGGGGGGATCAGCGACCTATCATCACGAGCCTTAAGTCTCTAACTGTCTACCACTAGGCCTAGACATTACTGATATTATCTCTTCTTAATTTTGGTGGTCATAGATTTATACTCCGTATAATGGAGTCGGAGTGATGAATTTTGTTATCATTATCATTTTCAGTCGTTCCCCCTCTTTTCCTGTACCAACTTTTATCTGGAATAATGCTCATTGCTGTAAAAGTTTTGAAGTGATGCTTCTTTTAAAGCAGAATTTGGTGGTTGATCAATTAAACCTGGCTGACATTGGACCAAAATTTGAGCACCACAATGTTTTTCCAGCACGGACTAATACAGGTCAGTTAAACTAACCTCTTTGATTATTTGTGAGACGTCTAATATGAACTAAGCAATATTTAAGCAATAATAACTGTTAAGTTTATACTTTTGTTATTCATTAATTATTCGCTCCTGTAGTTTAAAAAAGCATGCCTCGAGTGCGGTTAAAAGCTCAAGGGTCAATGAATCACTAGCCGAAACCAAAACGCCTTGCAGCGCCTTAGGTTTGCCTAGTGCATAAAAGGCTGCAAGTAATGCATACTCCTATTCAAATTCATGTATTCTTTGGATTCTTTTATTTCACCCATGTTTTTGCTATGATAACGCTATCTTTCATGTTAACCCTACTTAATATTCAAAGGGTATTGTTGTGCAATATTTGTGTGAAACAAATATAAAATTGTTCAGTCGTCATGCCCAGCCCTTGTGTGCATGAGGCATGGGACTTTCCTTCGCGCCATGGGTCTTTGCCGCTTCTGTACAACTCACTCCTTAAAATAAGGACTGGAT
>JAIUZE010005086.1:0-26265 GCA_022085475.1 Heliosperma pusillum
CTTCAATTAGCCATGTCTAGACAAGTAGGACCTAGCAAGCGTCGTAGAGAACCCCGTCTTGTTCGATAACCCGAAGTAGAAGCGATTCCGAGTAACCCCGCTTACCCTTGGATCGTTTTTAGCACGCAAGAGCAGCATGACCAGTTTGCAATGGTTATAGGTCGTCCTATGGACCCTACTCGCTGTGTGTGCTCCTCCGTTCTCCGTTCCCTCGGTTTTGATAATGCCATGTTTGATATGTTTGACCGAATTGGGTTCGGTCGGCTATATTCCCTTAATGAGCTTTCGTATCGACCTTTGACACTAGAATTTTTCAGTTCCTATGATTGGGACGAGACCAATAAACGTGTGTCTTTTAGGTTGCTTAATCGGGATTTTGTGTTGTCATATGCCGAATTGACAAATCATTTGGGTCTTTTTCTAGGTGACGATGATGCTTTTATTGTTATTCCTTCCGGCTTTCAATCAGTTGAATATTTTCGTTTATTTACTGGTCTTCGTGAGGCACGTGTTAATGCTATGGCGGTAAATGATGTGCAGCATCCTTGTCTGAGGTTATTTTTGCGTTTCTTTAGCCTTTTTTTGTTTGCCAGGAAGGACCTGAGTAAGTTAAATTCTCATGAGATTTTGTTACTTGCTTCTACTCTCAACCCCAAGCATGAGAATGATTTTTATTTCCACCCGGTCGGATTGGTGTGCTATGCTTTCTGGAGAGTTAATTCCCCCACCCAACATTCTTTAGACTGTGGTGCCTTAGTCACTAGGTTGGCTAGGCGACTTGCAGGGTTTGGGGGAGACCGTAGTTACACACCAATGACCCCAATTCATGCCCCTAGAGTGGACGAGGAGTACCTACGCCACACACTTTGCTGGATTAATGCGTTAGGAGACGCTAGATTTCACTGGCGAGTACGGGGGACCCAGTGGATAGCTCTTCCCGATAGGGATAACTACCTACCTTCTACAGAGCAGTTACCCACTCATGATCCTGAGACTGGACCTACCCCTCCTCCTCGTGCTTATGTGGTTCCACCTGAGATTGTTTTTACTTTGGCCGAGAACCGTCGACCTCGTCGGCGGATCACCCCCATCTACTACTGCTCAGACTACCACCACCCCAGCTCCACAGTTTGCACCCACCCCAGCTCCTTACCCTTACCCTCCACCTGCTTATTTCTATGAACCGGCTTTGGAGAGGGAGATTAGGATTCACCAAGGAATTAACAATGATTTGGTGATGAGGGGACTTTGAGAGAACCTTATGCGGACTGATCTTAATGTCACTGCTGGTTGGACTCCGCCGAGCTACTACCGAGGTCTGGGTGATGAGACTGGTGTGTTCCACAATTATGGGGTGGCTCCTCAGCAGTTTTCTCAGGAGTTTAGTCACGATTATGGTTGCCTGGGTCGTTCTTAGTATACTCCTATCCGACTGAATGCTCCAGTTGGTGGGTTTGGTGAGCCATTTCGGGCTTCTTCTTCTGGTGCTGCTCAGTGGGGTGATGATGATGATGATCAGGCGCAGTAGTGGAAGCTGGTCACTACTCCCCCATTTTGCAGCTGATTTGGGGGAAGATATGTCTATAAGCTGGTATTATCTATCCTTGTACTTTCTTTTATTGTATTTTCTTTTAGTTATTTCTCCCATTTCCCTTTGTTAGTTGTGTCCTCTAGGTTGTTGATATTGGTTTTCTGGGTTGCTCGATCGAGCAGACCTGACTTGCTCGATCGAGCCGGTCCGGTCCGGTCCGACCGGTATCGAGGCAGAAAAGCAGGTTTTTCCTCAAATTCTTTCTTTCTCCTTCATTATTTCGGCTATTAATCTCTCTCTCACCCATATTCCCTCATAAAACTCTATCAAACACACCAAAATCATCAATTCTCCATCTTATTATCATCAACAAACATCATCTTACTTGTTTTAAGTGCTATTTTTGAAGAAATTGGTGTTCTTGCTCCCTAATTTTGCCCCAAACGTGAATTCTAGGGTTTGCTTCTCATTCTTTGATTTTGTGCTTTTAATTCTTGTATGTTGCTTTCTTTCTTCATCCTTTAGTATTTAATCGCTCTTACATTGCTAATTGTTCCGTCTTACTTGTCTTTTAGACCCAAATTTGATTTTTTTTCAACCTAGGGTTTGGTAGATCCGTCTTTGTGAGCTTATTGTGGTGTTTGTGTGCTTTATTTGCTTCATTTCATCATGTCTAGACAAGGAGGTAGTAGTAAGCGCCCTAGGGTACCCCGTCTTATCCGACAATCTCAAATTCAAGCGATTCCTAGTAACCCGACTTACCCATGGATCGTTTTTAGCACACAAGATCAACATGATCAGTTTCAAATGCTTATGGGTCGTCCTATGGACCCTACCCGATGTGTGTGCCCCACCATCCTTGGTGCCCTCGGTTTGGGTGATGCAATTTATTCTATGTTTGACCGAATCGGGTTTGGTGGGTTATACTCCCTGAATGAACTTTCTTACCGACCATTGACACTTGAATTCTTTAATTCCTTCGATTGGGACGTAGTAAATACGAGTGTGTCTTTTCGGTTAATTAATAAGGATTTCGAGTTGTCTTATGATGAGTTAGCGGGTCATTTGGGTCTTTCTCGTGGTGATGATGTTGCTGATATTATTGCTATTCCTTCCGGCTATCAAGTCGTTCAATATTTTTCTCCATTTACTGGTCTTCCTAAGCCGCGTGTCAATGTCATGGCTGTCAATGATGTGCAACATCCTTGTTTAAGGTTGTTTCTGCGTTTCTTTAGCCTTATTCTGTTTGCTAGGAATGATCTTAGTAAATTGAATTCTCATGAGGTTTTATTGCTTGCATCCACCCTCAATCCCCAGCATGAGAATTTTTTTCAATTTCACCCGGTTGGGTTGGTGTGTTATGCTTTTTGGAGAGTCAATTCCCCTACCCAACATTCCTGGGATTGTGGTGCTTTGGTCACTAGGTTGACTAGGCGACTTGCTGGGTTTGGGGGAGACCGTCGGTACACACCTTTGATTGAGGTGCATGCTCCTAGGGTCGACGAGGAGTACTTGCGCCACACCTTATGCTGGATTAATGCGATAGGTAACGCTCAATTTCAGTGGCGAGTACGGGGGTCTCAATGGGGGGTCTCAATGGATGACTCTTCCTGACACCGGCTACCGTCTACCTTCTACGGAGCGGTTGCCTGCCCATGATCCCATGATCCTGAGATTGAACCTACCCCTCCCCCTCGTTCTTATGTGGTACCACCCGAGCTGATTTTCACCTTGGCAGAGACTCGTGAGGTCGGCGGATCACCCCTTCATCTTCTGCTCATACCCCGACTCCCCACTTTACACCGACCCCGACTCCGTACCCCTACCCTCCACCTACTTATACCTATGATCCGGCCTTGGAGAGGTAGATTAGGATTCACCAAGGCATTAATAATGACTTGGTGATGAGGGGACTTTGGGAGAACCTCATGCGGACAGATCTTAAGGCTTCCTCCAATCAACTACTTGCACCTATCACCACCTCCGACTAAAAAGCACCTTTGTTACTTAGACATGAAAAAAGGATGGACGAAGGTTCTGAAGGGTTCTGAGTGTTTCTGCCAAAACAATTGGCAACTGTTGGTCTGTTGCTATAATAAAGGATGGTCAAAAGCCAAAACATTTGCATTGGGTTGCTAGTCTAACATTTGCATTTAATTGCACAGAAAATCACAGCATTTATTCATCACTAGTATAGTAATGGACCTGTCCTCGTTGTACATCTTCCCTTTTCAGACCACGCAGAAGGAGACCCACATTGTCACCCGCCTGATAAACATAAAAGCATAAGCAATTATACATACCACAAAAATTGTGTCACCCCATCTAATAAATTGCAATACATTACCTCGGCATGATCCAAAAGTTTCTTAAAAATTTCTACGATAGTCACTGTGGTTTTGAGCGGACGACCCTGTAGCATAGATAGAAGGATCAAATAACTTTAGAAAGGAAGTAAACCTACAGGTAAACGCATGCTAGTAAACTTTGTCAAGTAACATATGGGCTTTAGTTATAATACGGAGTATTACATACACTAAATGTTAGTAGCAAAAATGACAAGGTTAAAAGTCACCTTAACCAAACCCAATACTTCGATTTCCTCCCCAGGTTTGATAGTGCCTTGTTCAATACGGCCACTTACCACAGTCCCACGTCCCTGCATCATGAAAAGTCTAGTGCATGAGATCCAAATACTTTTTATAATTTTAGCTAATTAAGAGAGAGAAACAAAAAAGTAAAACACAATCTGAAATAGTGAAATCCATTCACAAATAACACGAATATCCAAAGATATCTACTATCAGAAATTAGTGGAAGAACTTATCCAAGCTCTCAAGGTTTAAACATACAATAGAAGGTTACGAACATTTTCTGAGCTGAATTTTATCCCAAATTTGGCAGTAGTAAGTTTATAACTACTATTTGACAGAGTTCACTACAAATTCGTAACCTATTAACATGATTCTTACTAAATACTAAATAACCAAAGTTCAGCACTGATTATTAGGCAAAACAGGGAATTACTAATCATTCATCATGGTTCAAATATATAACATTTAATAATACTACTCTGCCAAAACTGCTATGTTACTCCTACAATTCACTTAGCTGCCGTGCCGGGCGTCCGACACCTACCTGAGTACCTGTCCCCGACACCGATAAGACACTTCGACACTTCACCTTAGGCCAAAAAAATTGAAAAATTCGTACAAAATAGCCGTATCCGACACTCAACACGTGTCAGACACGACACTCGTGAGACACCCGTGACACAGAGACTGACACACACACTTTTCATTAGATAGTGTTGTAGAATCTCAGTTTCTACTACACAATGGATTCGCTATCAATTGCATCCTTACGGATTAAAACCCCAGCCTTAAGGGGATGATTTGTTATTTGTCAATTCCTAGTTCAAAATGATCAACAATAAGTCTCCTATAAAATAGTACTCTAAATCGTAGTAAAACACTAAAACCATATGCTAAAGACACAGTTACACCTGCCATAAACTACGTTAGTTATTACTTCTTCCGTCGTGGACATTTGTTTATTCTTTCCATTTTGTAATGTTTCATTCATTTGTTTACCTTTCTATATGATGCATGATCCCAATGAGCAATTTGACGTCCAATGGGACTATTGTCCACTTGCCATCCAAAAGCAAAGGTAAACAAATGACCGGGACGGAGGGAGTAAAAGTGGTTCAAAACGATTTTCGAGTAAAATGTAAGGAGGTTTACATAAAGCTGCCTTACAAGTTACAGAGAACGCGAGGATGATCAAATGACTAAGCAAATTTCGAAAAGTCTACTAAACTAAAGTCAACTATATGCTGAAAAATACCACAATAAAATGTGTAAGCTTGAAGATCACAACTAAATTATACGGAGCACTAGCAGAAGCGATTGGAATCTCGAAAACCTGCGGAATACCTAAAATCGCCATTTCTGTCATTAAGTCCCCAAACAATGAAAATCAAATTCAAATTCAAATGACAGCTAAACACAGCATACAAACAATTTACACACATTAAAATCAAACTCATTACATCGAAAAAACATCAATCAAACTCAAATCACAAAACTCCAATCGAACAATCACAAATAAAATAGATCATATCTTCATCAATACCAAATTACCATTACTAATACAAATTAATTTAAGAAATAAACAGAGAAAAGAAAGGAAAAAACTGACGTGCGAGTGAAAGTGGCCATAGAGCGTAAGAAGGAGAGATTGGAAGAAGAATCATGAGAGCACGGCAATTGGAAGAGTAATTGTTGATTTGCTTCGAAGAGAATGTAAGAAAATGCTTGGAATTAGGGTTTCCTAATGTATGGACGCCATTACTGTTGCTTCCAGGAGATCCAAACAAGTAATGAAGTGATATTGACTGACAGGGGTTTTAGACTTACCGGGGTGAACAAGGGTTTTACACCAACATTATTGTTACGGAATAAATCACTAACACAAATTTTCGTAAAATTGCTAATCTTCATCATCAAACATTGTTAAACATCTTAGGCTTTTTCTCTAGCATCGAGCTAGAGATTTGTGTTAACAATTTAAATGTAGCGATAATGAGCACTCAGACTTTAGGCTGTAAACTAGCCAACTGAGCACGATGTCACGGGTTGCACCATCTGGACACATGTGACGCACCCTTTTCTCTTATTGGGTTTGAAACACTATAAAATGTTGTATATTAATCTAGTAATTTCTAGAAGAGTCTAGAGAAGTCGAGAATGTTCTTGTTGGGTCTAAAACATTCCAAAGAGTCATAGAAGAGTCCGGAAGTGTGTAGAACATTCCGGAATATTCTAGAAGGGTCTAGAAGGGTTTAGAATATTCTAGAAGAGTCTAGAAGGGTCTAGAATGTTCTTGAAGGGTCTAGAAGGGTCTAGAATGTTCTAGAAGGTTCTAGAACATTTTGTATATGGTAGATGTTTCTAGTAGTGTCTGGAACATTCCGGATGTTTCTGGGGTTGTGATGTCCAGAACATTCCAAAAGGTTTCGCTTCTAGAGTATTCTATAGGAGTAGTATAAATAGGGGTGAGGGCTTCATTTGTCAACCATCCTACCACACACACAAAGTATTGTATCCAACCTTTGTAATCCTTTTAAGCATTCAAGTGTAATATAAGTAACATTCCACACTTGGTCTCTTCAACACATAATATTCCGCTGCAAAGGAGTTGCCTGATTTAGCTTGCGAAGGACTGCGAGTTAAGTGGCACACGAGCTTGGTTTTCTAGTGTCAAAGTAAACCAAGGCGTGACAAGTGGTATCAGAGCAGGTTCGCCTGCGAAGACCATACATTGCATAAATGTCGAGTGTTGGAGCAACTAGTGGGACTGTTAATGTTCAGAAGGCAAAGGAGTCTACTGCTTCTCGGCTTGCGCGCTTGGAGGAAGCTGTGGTGCAGCACCAAGGGGCGTTCGAGGGAATCAGTGAGACGGTAGAGGACGTCTCAAACCGGGTAAAGGTGTTGGAAAATGGGGTGAACGACCTTGTGAAGCAGGAAACGCAAGGTGCGTTCAACGTTCTGGCAAGCTCCATCGAAGAGAGGCTTGACAAGAGGATGGACGAGAGGCTGATGGCCTTAGTCTAACCCCTCTTAAAGCGAATCGACGAGCTCGAAGAACAAATCGTGGTGTGTAGAGCTGCAGTGGCGGGGAGTGCCACACCGAGGGAGGCATCAACTAGGATCAAGGTGCCTCAGCCGCCGAAATTCAACGGGAGTAGGGACGCAAAGGAGATAGATAATTTCCTATGGTGCGTCGAAGGCTACTTTGAAGCCCTCCAAGTTCGAGACGATGTCACGAAGATCACCACCGCAAGTATGTACCTTGCCGAGGATGCCATTATATGGTGGAGACGACGACAAGGCGAGGTGAAGCAGGGACTGTGCCAAATCAGGACCTGGGATGAGTTCAAGGTAGATTTCAAGAAGCAATTCTACCCCGAAAATGCCGAGGAGGTTGCTTTGAAGAAGTTGAGGGCATTACGACACACGGGGACCGTAAAAGAATATGTGAAGCAGTTTTCATCAACCATGTTAGAGGTGTCGAGTATGCCGGAGAACTTGTTGCTCATCTACTTCATGGACGGGTTGCAACGTTGGGCGGAACAAGAGTTGAAACGCCGCAACGTGAAGACCCTAAACGAGGCGATTGCGGCTGCAGAATCCTTGTATGAGCTGACAAGAGATCCAACGAGGAGCAAAGAGGCGGATAGCGGCAACGAGATTGGTGGGAGAGACCGCCAATCAAGCACCATCAGGGGTGATGGTACGAGGGCCAAGGAAGCAGCACGGGACCAAAGTCGTACGCAGGGGCGCGACAAAGGTAAGACCTTCAACTGCTTCTTGTGCGGAGGGCCGCACATGGTCAGGGAGTGTCCACATCGGGCAAAGATTAGCGCCATGGTGATGCGCTATGAAGACGAGGAGTCGTTAGAGGCCCATGAACCACGGAGGCTCGGGGCAATGAGACTTCTCAATGCGGGGGTCGTGGACAAGCCGACGGGACTGGCTACCGCGACAAAACTTGATGTCGAGCCGACATTAAAGGCTACCAGAAGCGTCGAGCCGACGTTAAAGGCTATCGGGGTCGTTAGCAAGGAGCTTGCGGGGCTGGATGCTACGACAAATCGTGAAGTCGAGCTGACTGAAAAGGCTACCAAGATCGCGTGCAAGGTGCTAGCGACAAATAAAGAGGCGGGACGCAAGTACAAGGGGAACTTGTTGAACGTTAATGGGAAGGTGAATAGTGTTCATACTCGAATACTAGTCGACTCAGGTGCGACGCACAATTACGTTGCCTTGAGAGTGGCTAGGAACATGGACATCCGTTACACCAAAACGGAGGCCGGTGAGTTGAAGGCGGTGAACTCTTCAGCTACGCCGATACACGGGGTGGCCCATAGAGTTCCTCTCCGCTTAGGAAAGTGGAAGGGCAAGGCCAAGTTCATGGTGGTTGACATCGATGATGAGGACGTGGTCCTTGGCATGGAGTTCATCGATACAGTTCGGCCATTTGTACTTGGAGATGGCGTGATCACATTTGTGTCAAAAGGGAACGAGTTCGAGGTGGAACTCATACAACAAAAGGGAGTTGAGTCAAGGATCGCTTCCTTAAGGGTGACAAGGATGCCGAGGCGTAGGCGTCAACGAAGAGGCGGTGGTAGGTCCAGGCCACCGACGAAACCGATGCATGAAACGAGATTTCCGAGGGCGTGTGAAATCCGAACGTGCAACAAGTCGGGACATCATGCACGGGAAACAAGGGCACGTGGGCGTGCCAACATTGTGGAATCTCCACAAGGAGGTTCGAAGGGACAACAACACAAATATGCAGTGAGAACATATTACTGTGGTATGAACGGGCCTCAGATACGGATTAGAGGGGTAGACCGTGACGAGGGCGTTCACGGTTTAGGTGGGGGAGAATGTCACGGGTTGCACCATCTGGACACATGTGACGCACCCTTTCCCCTTATTGGGTTTGAAACACTATAAAATGTTGTATATTAATCTAGTAATTTCTAGAAGAGTCTAGAGAAGTCGAGAATGTTCTAGTTGGGTCTAGAACATTCCAAAGAGTCATAGAAGAGTCCGAAAGTGTGTAGAACATTCCGGAATATTCTAGAAGGGTCTAGAAGGGTTTAGAATATTCTAGAAGAGTCTAGAAGGGTCTAGAATGTTCTTGAAGGGTCTAGAATGTTCTTGAAGTGTCTAGAAGGGTCTAGAATATTCTAGAAGGTTCTATAACATTTTGTATATGGTAGATGTTTCTAGTAGTGTCTGGAACATTCCGGATGTTTCTGGGGTTGTGATGTCCAGAACATTCCAGAAGGTTCCGCTTCTAGAGTATTCTATAGGAGTAGTATAAATAGGGGTGAGGGGCTTCATTTGCCAACCATCCTACCACACACACAAAGTATTGTATCCAACCTTTGTAATCCTTTTAAGCATTCAAGTGTAATATAAGTAACATTCCACACTTGGTCTCTTCAACACATAATATTCCGCTGCAAAGGAGTTGCCTGATTTAGCTTGCGAAGGACTGCGAGTTAAGTGGCACACGAGCTTGGTTTTCTATTGTCAAAGTAAACCAAGGCGTGACAACGAGCTCAAATGGGTAAGGGCTCGGTTCGGAATTTTGAGCACGATGTCATGCCTTAGTTACTCTGACACTAGAAAACCAAGCTCGTGTGCCACTTAATTCACAACCTTTCGCAAGCTAAGTTAGGCAACCCCTTTGCAGCGGAATATTATATGAGTTGAAGAGACTAAGGCCCTCTTCTTTCTGACTTATTTAGAGCTGAACTTAACTGAACTGAACTTAATAGAGCTGAACTGAACTGAACTGAACTGAACTGAACTGAACTGAATGGAGCTGAACTGAACTGAACTGAATGGAGCTGAACTGAACTGAACTGAATAAAGCTGAACTGAAATAAACTTATTGGAGCTGAACTGAGGTGAAAAATTAATAATAGTAATAATAATAGTAATAATAATAATAATAAATATAATAATAACAACAATAATAATAATTATGATTATTAGTTGTTATCATAATCATAATGGTAATGTAATGATAATGATAAATATTATTAGTTATTATCATTAGTTTTAGTAATAATATTAGTAAATAGTAATAGTAGTATTAATATTAATATGATTGATTTTGATAGTCATAACATTCATTATAATAACAATGATAATTAGTGATAATAATAATAATAATAATAGTAGTAATAATAGTAGTAATAACAATACTAGTAGTAGTAGTAGTAGTAGTAGTAGTAGATTTCTTTTAAATTGTGCCTTGAGCTTGATAAAATAATAATAATAATAATAATAATAATAATAATAAACTTCTTGTAAACTTTACATTTTATTTTAATAACAGTTGCGCGCATCTTATAATAATAATAATAATAATAATAATAATAATAATAATAATAATAATAATAATAATAATAATAATAATAATAATAATAATAATAATAATAATAATAATAATAATAATAATAATAATAATAATAATAATAATACGGCCTTCTGGTATTGTGGATGCTGGTCCTACTTTTGATGATGCCTTGCGGGTGTTTTCGGAGACTACAGGTTCTACTTTTTTACGTGATCCTAGTGAAATCGCTGCCCCTAAACTTATGAAAAAATTGGCAGATATATATTTTGCGAGGATTGCTGCCACTGCAGAATCTGTTTACTCTTTGACACCACGTCAGCTTGCATTGTGGAAGTCCCAGCTTGGTGCCCACTCCTCTGATTGGTTACGTGCGGTTCCTATCTCTGGGTTGGGTCAGACTATGAACGGGAGGACTTACCGTTGTGTGCTAGGATATCGTCTGGGTATTCCTTTGTTCGTGGTATCTAGGCCTTGTTCTGCTTGATCTCGGGTTTTTACTGATGATATTTACCGAGACCACGTTGTTTCCTGTACTGGCACTGTGGGTGTTAAGCATCGGCATAACCTCGTCCGTGACACTTTATTCGACATCTGCTATAGGTATGGTATTTCTACGGGTAAGGAGGTGGATATCGGTTTAGTTGACGGACAGGGCGGCTCTCTTCGTCCTGCGGATTTGCTGCTCTATTCTTGGGACAGAGGACGTGACGTGTGTGTTGATTTGACTGGGTCCTCTCCCTTGACACAGACTGGGATGACCGATTTTGTGCCGGGACGGGTTGTTACTGATGCTGCGCAGCGCAAGTGTGCTAAGTATAGAGAATTGTGCGGGGCGGCTGGTTACGGTTTCCTACCCTTCTCTTTCTCTTCGCTTGGGGAGTTGGGTTCGGATGCTGTTGACTTGCTGAAGCGGATTCAGAAATTCTCGGTATCTCAGGATGCTGGGGCTCGGGTGGCCGCTTATATCTTTACTAGACTTAGTTTTTCTATAGCTAAGGGGGTGGGGGCCCAGATTGTCTCTCGGCTCCCCACCAATTTCATGTAAACTTTTCATTTTATATTAATGAAAGCTGCGCGCATCTCATAATAAAAAAAAAAAAAAAGAAAAAAAAAAATAATAATAATAATAATAATAATAATAATAAAAATAAAAATAATAATAAAAATAAAAATAAAAATAAAAATAAAAATATTATTATTATTAATAATGATGATGATAATGTCATTAATCGAAATGTATTAACAAATAAAAAAATTTCCATCAATATTATTTTTTTATAACAAAGAATCAAAAATCTTCCATAAATATAGTTAACATATTTACTACATATGTTAAATGACTAACCTAACCTTAAACTAACTAATAAAGGCTAACTTGAGTTTGCCGCATGTCGCATTTTTATTGGTTGTGTATGACTTTTTCATACACATTGTGTATGTGTAGCCTTTTTGTCGAAAGACTGAGATAGATTGAATAGAAGATGGATTTGGGTGGGAAATGAGAGTGAGTTATAGTAAAAGTCGAATTTTAGCTTCAGTTATTTAAATATAATATCAAATATATTTACAAAAATAAAATCGTACGTTATTTATAATTATAAAATATATATTTTATTAAATTTAGATAACGTGTTCCGTGTCATAAATTTTACGGTATGTCGTGTCACGTGCCCGTATCCGTGTCTGTTTTAGTGTTACCTAGATGACAAGAGACGGTTAGAGGTGATTAAATGCGAGTTCAAGTTATAAGGGTCGAGTTTAAGTTAATTTTACATGTTAAGTTTAATCAAAGAAAAACATTCATGAATAACTAACTCTTAATATGATATTGATCTTTATGTTTATAAAGAAGTACTCCGTATTCAACTAAGTTAATTCTTACTCATAAACCATTTTATTTTAGATGTGTCCATTATTACATTTATTTTGTTTTTTCCCTTCTTTACTATTTCTACTATTGCAGAATGGGCTCAGAAATATGCTTATTGTGATACCGTATCTCGGGAGACTTATTAGTTCTGTTGTTTGTATTGTTAGATTTCTTAAATTATATGAGACTTTATGATTGATTAATTGATATAGTATCATTTGGAGAATGATAAAATTTCCTGTGATTTCTAATTGATGAAATACTACCTAACCTGAAAATCCAACTCGAATCCGAAAAAAAAGAAAAAGAAAAAAGTGATCTAATTGACATCCGATCAAAGACTAGGACTTTCCAACTGAACACTATATACAAAATTACAAACCATGGCAAACTACTTAGGCCAATTTTACAATGTTTTGGCTCAGATAGGTACTTCTCCTAAGTGCAAAGATTTTTACATACTGCATCTATACTTACTGGTGTTAGATACAGGGCTAACTGATTGTAAAAAAAAAGTGTCAGTAAAACATCATAATCTGCCCCGAGTCCCTGACATAGCCGAGTGATTCCGATAGATGATATGCACAAAAACAGAAACACCTGTTACTGACCGAATACATTATGGCCGTCTCAAAACTTTCCCCTGGGATGCGACTTGTTTGTTCTGTGTTGTGTGGACTACATTAAGGTTGAGCAATCCGGAATATGGTAACATCGAGCACAATAGGTTCTTCATTTTGGTTAGCGAGTTTAAACACCAGTACATCCAACTCTTCTAAGCAATTGTCCAGAGCAAATTGTTTCCAACCACAACCAAGTCCACCTCGCCCCTTAGAGCTGAAGACTATCCTTGTCTTCCATATCTTCTCATTGACTCGGAGGTGAATTGTCTGTTTCTTGCATTTGAGATGCTTGGTTGTCCACTCAGCTGGTATCGACTACATTTTATGCATAAAAAAGTTAGGAACGTTGATGGTGCGAAACAACTAACAATCTACAACCACCTCTACTAGTACTAGTACTAAAAGCATACCAGGAAGAACTTTCTGGTAACATGTGTCGGTCGCATCACAAGAAGAAAGCCGTCCTCTGTTAGCTCTTTCCTAGCCATTTGCAACACTTCTTTCATCCTTTCTTCGGTTACAGAAGAACTTCCATAAAGGTATTTCTCGATATCAATTTCAGGCGTTCTCTTCCGTAGTTTCTGTCTCTGATCAGACACTGCTGATCTCGGAACAAGAGGATTAAATGAGCATCATCAATTACATAAATACTTGACATTTTTTACCTAAACTATTTTCAAGTCCAAATGCGTCGACAAAAGCGTAAGTCATTTATGCAGAATTGATTGCATACCTGGGGGAAGCCTAACTGGTACCCAAGAGAAATAAGGATCCTTTCTTGGGGTGACTTTGGCAGTAGCGTCATCGACAAAAGGAACTTTGCTTTTAGAAGCAACATTCTTACCATCGTTATCAACATCTATCTTTTGCTGCTTTGCTGGGACCGTTTCAAAATCTTCATTCAAATATTCATCGACAAAAGGAACTTTGTTTTTGGAAGCAACATTCTTCTCATCGTTAGCAACGTCTATCTTTTGCTTCTTTGCTGTGACTGCCTCAAAATCTTCACTCAAATACTCATTGACAAAAGGAACTTTGTTTTTGGAAGCATCACTCTTCTTATTGTTATCAAGATCAATCTTTTGTTGATTTGGTAGGACCGCCTCAAAATCTTCATTAAAATATTCATCGACAACATGCTCCGGGCACTCGAGGCATCTAGGTTCATGACTTGTATTAGCAGGTTTTAGGTGGTCACATCTTCTGATGAAATAGGATGTTTCTTTCTCGCACAAAGTCCTTCGATCAAAGATCAGCACGTCAAAGGAAGAACCGGTCTTATACTTGAAGATCAAGATGTCATTCTCTTCAAGAGAGAAATCGTTCACAAATTCTCCCCAACCACCCTTGAAAAAGAGATCATCACCACATCCCATTAAGCTTACTTGCCATGTTGCAGTGCCACTAGGACCTTTTAACGTAACAGTCTCGTGTAGTTTTCCTCTTGCATTCTCGGAGAACTTTCTTGGGATCATCTAGAAACCAATAATTATTGTTAGAGTCCTTTCTATTCAACACCATTTTTCAAAATACAAGATCAAAATTTTCCATTCCTGAATGATGCACTAAGGCCCTGTTCTTTTGGACTTAAACTCATCCCCTTTAAGTTCAGTTCAGCTCCTATAAGTTCAGTTCAGTTCAGTTCAGTTCAGCTCCTATAAGTTCAGTTCAGCTCCTATAAGTTCAGTTCAGTTCAGCTCCTATAAGTTCAGATCAGTTCAGCTCCTATAAGTTCAGTTCAGCTCTTATAAGTTCAGTTCAGAAAAATTCAATTCTTACAAATTAAGTTCAGAAAAGTTATAAGGAATATATTATTTATGAAAACCGATATAAAAAAATGTGACATTAATTAGTTGAATGACATTTGGTCATTTGAAAAAAAGGTGGGTGTTAAAAAATATGCCCCGAATGTCACAAAAGTATCAAATGTCTATTATTGTTTTATACATTCACACTCCATAATTTTATAAGGATGCATAATCTTGGAATACCTATTATACAACATGACGTGAATATTCAAGGAACAGTAGATTTGGGCATGTTTGATGATAAGCGGAAAAAAAACCATGTTAAAGGTACGAAACAAGATAGTAAAAAACATTTGGCGAGGGAATAAATTCGTTGTTACGAGTGATAGTGAAGATAAAGAAGAAAGTGATGAGGAAGATGATGATATGGAAATAGATGGTTAGAAAACGATGTAATATGTGATTTATTTTTTTTATCGTAATGTAAACGTAGTAATCTATTTGAACAAACCAATGTACATAAATCGGAATTATGTTATTATCTTACCTTATGTTTTAGAGTATACTTTTTTTTATGACAGTCCTTTCCAAAAAATAAAGATACAGATAAAGATGATGTCAACGTAGTAATATATTTGAACAAACCAATGTATATAAATTGGAATTATGTTATTATCTTACCTTATGTAATAAAGTTCAGTTTAGTAAATTTTAGATTTTATAAATTCTATTCAATTAATTAAAATTAAGTTCAGAAAAGTTCAGATCCTATAAGTTTAGTTCAGTTTAGTTCAGCTTCTATAAGTTCAGTTCAGCTCTTATAAGTTCAGTTCAGTTCAGCTCCTATAAGTTCAGTTCAGTTCAGCTCCTATAAGTTCAGTTCAGCTCCTATAAGTTCAGTTCAGTTCAGTTCAGCTCCAATAAGTTCAGTTCAGCTCCTATAAGTTCAGTTCAGCTCCTATAAGTTCAGTTCAGCTCCGATTCAGCCCAAAAGAACAGGGCCTAAGTGCCATCAGGTGAAACAGGCTAGAATCTCGGATAATTGGCGGAGAACTTGTTAAGAGCAAGCTTTCTGAAAACATAGCAAAATATAAGAACAATTTTTTAACATTTTGTAGTACTAATTTTACCGCTTGAGTGTTCTAAAATGATGATAGATTACGGTTACAGATAGTCCAGTGGACCGGAGATCAGAGCTTAATGCAGTGCAGTCATGGAAATATGTACACTGCATCTCTTTTGCTTCAACCCAAGTAGTTCTAATCGAAATTGTTTTTGCAATGGAACCAAAGTTGACTGGCTGTTACATTGCGCCTATGTAACTCCCATCATTGATTCCCTTAAACTCACATTATGATAATTAAATTTTAGCTCATAATTCTCAAACTAGCTTTTATAGCCACCTGCACACCTGATTACAGGCTGCAGAGAAGTATTCTAAAGTTCTGTTTTATCCGCGGCACAGCAAATACTTGTAGGCAGTCAACGAACACAACAATCAAAATATTGTTTCCACGTCAAGGCTCGTTAATCCTTGATTATCAAGAGATACATTTTAGCCAAAATGGGTCAAATCTCAACTTTCACTTTTTCTTAAGATTCGGGTTTGACTTGTAAGAGTTACTATATCTATATCTCCTTTGTACCAGGAGGCTAACTCCATACTTCATCAAGAAGAGGTTAGCAAGGCCGGTAACCCTCTAAATGGCTAAACTCTTGAAGTTTTTTGTTTAAATCTTTGTGTTTTTGTTAGTTTACGTACTCTATTGCATTACTAGATTGCCGCCTTTAATTTTTTTGCCTCACTATAAATCCTGGTTTCGTAACTGCTTATAACGGCTAATATCAGAAAAAACACTTAAAGATGACTTTTAATACGGAGTAATATTTTTTATTTTGCATACCATCATATACAGGGATGTTGCTAACTAGCTAAGTACAGGCCGACCAAGCCATGGCCCGGGGTTTGGGGAAAAAATATTCACGATAACTATGACATATACTCCCTCCGTCCCGGTCATTTATTTACCATTTCCATTTTAGGGTGTCTCATTCATTTGTTTACCTTTCTATATTGAGAATGTTTTCTATGAGTAATTTGATGTGCCAATGGGACCATTGTCCACTTGTCATCCACCAAGGACCACCACAAATGGTCCCCTACCATTTTCTTAATAATTGTGCCAAAAGTAAAGGTAAACAAATGACTGGGACGGAGGGAGTAGGTAAGATCAATGTTTCGACCCTACGTAGAGTTTGGACCTAGCTTCATCCTTGTTCATATATTAATTCATATATCTAGTGTAAGACGGTCTTTCTTAAGTTTTTCTTAAAGTCTTATGCCTACATAAGTACAAGTATGACACTAAAATTTTGGACATGCAACACAAATAAAGTTTTTTCTTAAAGTCTTCAAAATAAAGTTAACAGCCACTTAAGGACATGCAACACAAATTATGAAGAAATTATCCATCAGAATTGCTATTTTAGTGATCATCAATTAGCTACAATGAGCATGCAGAAAATCCAAAAATTATAAATTATAAATATGAGTTGCATAAACCACAATTTAAATTTATAAATACTATAAAAAAGATTATGATCAACAAATCACCAATATAATTGACCGTATAAAAACAACTATTTAGAATGTTAGATACATGTATGGACCTGACTCGACTCGCACCTATCAAAAGGCGAGAAAGTCCAAGGAGGTTCCGCCCTAAAGTATAATGGATGGTTCATTCAATAAAAGTGACATGCAAATGAAGAAAAAGAGAGGGTGTAGCTCACAAGTTGAGAGTGGAAATCATTCTCTAATATTTGGATGAAATGCATGGATTCAAAATGTGTCCAGTAAATCTCTTGTGCCCATGTTATGCATTCTTCACACTGTCGTTCCATTTTTTCACAACAAAGGATTTCCTGAAACTTTAATGATCATCAACATAAGTAATTAGATCAAAATTGGTAAATTAAGGAGATAATATATGCATAAAAAGAAAAGAATGCAAAATAAATAATTGCATGTGTGTGATGAATGCAATGCAAAGTAGAAAGATGATGGAGAAGCATAGAAGTTCTTACTGTTCTTCAATGACAGAAATTAAACTCTGTCTAGAAATTAAAGCTTAGTTACCTCTACAGTTGGCAGTCTTGACACATTTTATAAGCATGATCGAATATTTTAACACTATGCATTCTAAGTGAGTCTTAATGTCTTATATTATACTCCTACTATGTACTCCTTTTGTAGGTGTTTTTTTCACTTTAAATATGAGACTAATTCACCCGTAAGAACACGAGGTAAGAACATGTGAGAGGGTGATACCGAAAATACATATCGTGGTAACATTCTTGCATTGTTCGAAAGGAAAATGTGATATCTTTCGTATTTATATATCTTACACAAATATTATATTCGTAATTACCTTATGTCTCGTATATCTAGATTGTTATTGCTTAAATATAAAATCCTTCTATATACAGATAACATTATCCTTAAAAGGTTATATACTCCTATTATATTTGTAACAAGCTACTTAAAATGTAAGTGATCAAACTTTGTCAGTATATCTAAAGTAGGACATCTCGTTTTGGTTAATTAAAAGTCTAAATAAGAGTATTTATATGAACCTAATTTATTTTTCATACATTTTGTAGTTTCAAATAGTCTCGCATTTATTTGAAACTACTCATTAATTCACCTATAATTTGAAAACGACACATACCGCCATTTTTGTATTCATACCGTTATGACAAAAATTTGTGTTAAATCTCACATTGATTATTTATGTGAAATGAGCATGTAAAGGAATATTTATGAAATATGATATTCCGATCAATGGATATTTGATCGGTTGTATTTAATATGTGCTAACTGTTTTGTGATGAATGAATGTTCAACATGGTAATGTCGTGTGTGAAGTATTTAAAGTTTGTTGATGTAATTGAGTTTACCATATAATATCGAGATTAATGAAGTGTGATAACCATGATGAGATTATGGAGTCATGGTGGTTTAGCCAACAAGAGGTATATCATTATTTTGAATGTACAAATATAGCCCGGTTAAGGAGTCGTTGTCATTGTCGTAGGATTAAAAAGTCGATATGTGACATAAACCAATGATGATTACCTTGTAAAGGTGGTTATGTTATCGTGTTCTTCTATGAAGGACATGGGGGAGGTAAAATGGTCATGGGTATTAGGATTAAGGGTGAGAGTATAGATATTATTCTCCGTACTCCCAAGGGTCGAGCTGAGTATGACACTTTTTCTATTAGTGAAAGAGGAGTCGTGACTCGGATTTCTCAAAGGCTTGAGTATTGTGATTTGACAAATTCGAGTAAGCATACTAGTATAGCTAGTAGCCTAGTACTCATCTTTGGCAAGCAATTAAGCAAGTGTGAAAGTGCATAAAGTAAATCATGAATTATGGTTTGTCATATGTCGGTTGTTTCTTCGGTTGAGAGGGATTGTATTATGTAAATTGATTTACCAATTTAGATGGTCATGTCTACGATTAGTAGAGTATTCTTGCTCATTTAGAGGAGGCGTCATTAGCTTATGGGCATCCAAGAAGTGAATTTGCATCACATATTTGACATTGGAGCCTGAATCCGTAGTATTAGTAAGCTATAGCCGATCTAGATGCTAAGTGGCTAAGGCAATTTAATGTACGACATTCCTTAAAGTATCAAACCAATTTTATCCATGCTTTGATAGTGAATAATAGTGCGCACCAGGGTCTTTTCTATAACACGGTTTATGGACTATCATAAATGGGGTGATCTTGGTTGTTTGTCGTGAGATCTCAATATATCTAGTGGATCAGTTTACATAAAGGATCAACTAGGGACTTGGCCATGCAACAGGAGTTGAACCTCCAACCAACCAGAACAATGTCACAGCAAGAACATGGAGCTTACCACCTACCCTTCACCCAGGCAGGGGTCCCACAACAGAGACACCAAGCTTACTACCTCCCAAGCACCCACCCTTATGTCAAGAACCAGCAGGAACACCAGCAAGAGCAGCCACAGCAAGACTAACCAGAGCAGGGTCAATCCTTCAGAAAACCAGCCAGAACAAGTCCAGTAACCAACCAATTCTCATGCAGCACGAGTCCAACCAAGGGCTCCAACTTCTTTTCCCCTTTAATTAAGGTCCTTAGCAACATAAAAGTACAGGACAAGTTTTCCAAATAAGTTCTGGAAGTCCATCTAAAACAGCCTACCATATTGAAGATCATTTGAGGAAGTCTGCAGGAACAAGTCCAATTTAATCTGTCAAAGACTCCTTACTTTTGTGTGATCAACTTAACCTAAATAAGAACGTTGGGAAGGTATCTAGCAGTCCCTCTCAACCCCCAAGAACAGCAGCAAACAGCCAGACAAAGAACCCCTAAGGAATTCAACAACATTACCATTTAAGGCAAGGGACAAGAGCACTTTTCAGCTTTGTTTTCTGTCAGTTGCAGTCTGTCATGGCTCGTCCTTATTAGCTGACTTTTTGCATTTCTTTATCAGTATTGTAAGGCTCTTAAAGCCCTTAGATTATGATGAATTAATATAAACCTGAACTTTGTTCATTGCAATTCTTTAGCAAAGCTAAGTATTGTGGTAATCCTTAGTGAACTTGTGTGTGATCTAAGATTACAGTGTCTAAGAGTCATTACGTGTGTGTCTTGAGTCTTAAACACAACCTTTGCTACCTGTGCTTGTGTGCTAAGGTGCAAAGTTCTATCTGTTCTGCCTGGCCTAGTGCAGGTTCCTCGAGTTTTCCAAGTCATTTAGCTTGTGTGTGAGGGAGTGTTGATCTTAGCTCCTTTTAGCCTCTGAAAAGCTCTATTTTTGTAGAGGTTTCAGTTCAATTGGTTATCAGAGCTTTGGTTTGTGAGTTCATTCACCTAACTACATTCAAAAATACAAAAACCAACCATGAGTGAAGAGAGATTAGCAGGGCTTGAAACCACAGTTAATGGCCTTGCTAGAACTGTCATGGAGATTACAGCATCCTTCAATGAGTACTTAGATGGTCAGCTCAACAATGGTGGAAGAGGAGGTAGAGGTCGTGGAAGAGGAGCACCTGTACCACCTGCTGCAGGAAGAAGGAGACAGCATGTGGAACAAGAGGAGACCTCAGATTCAGAGGCCTCAGAGCAGGGTCTTCCTAGACACCATGACAAAGACATAAAGGTAGAAATCCATGACTTTCTAGGTAGCATGAACCCTGATGATTTCCTAGATTGGTTAAGGTCAGTAGAGAGAGTCTTTGAGTTTAAAGGTTATACTGATAGGAGGGCTTTTAAAGTTGCCATCATGAAACTAAAAGGATATGCATCTCTATGGTATGAAAACATGAAAAGTCAGAGGGCTAGGGAAGGTAAAGACCCTATTAAATCTTGGGATAAGCTTAAAAAGAAAATGAAGGATAAGTTTGTGTCCAAAGACTACACCCAAGACATGTTCATCAAACTAACCCACTTGAAACAAGACAGTAGGTCTGTTGAATCCTACCTGAGGGATTTTGAACAACTCACACTTCAATGTGAGATTACTGAAAAACCTGAGCAGAAGATAGCTAGGTTTCTGGAAGGTCTTGATGAAAGGGTAGCTAGTAGGGTAAAGTTACAGCACCTGTACTCCTTTGAGGAGGCAGTTAGCCTATCCTTGAGGATTGAGAAATTAGGAAAGGGAAAGTCAGCCCCTACCAAACCCCCAGCTAGACCCTCTTTTAAACCTTACACTGGAGTCAGGATAGGAGAACCCTTGGTCCCTGCTAAACCTCATGTAGTAGACAAGGGAAAGGCCCCTGAGACAGACCTGAGGAGGACAGTATCCCTCAGGAAATGCTTTAAATGCCAAGGCTTTGGGCATTTTGCCAAAGATTGTCCCTCTAAAAGGGCTTTGAGCAACATGGAGATTGTGGAGTGGGGTGATGAAGAGATCCTTGTGTGTGAGGAGAGTCTGGAGGAACCTGAGGAAGAACCTAGTGAGGAGATGATTGAGCCTGATGCAGGCTTGAGTCTAGTGACTTGGAGGGTTATGCACACCCAACCTCAACCCTTGGAAGATGATCAGAGGCAGCAGATATTCAGAACTAGGTGTACCATAAAGGGAAGGGTTTGTAACATGATAATTGATGGGGGAAGTTGTACCAATGTAGCCTCCACAACTCTGGTGGATAAGTTGTCCCTAACCACACAAGAACACCCTCACCCTTACAAACTGAGATGGCTGAACAAAGGAGTGGAAGTGAGGGTTGATAAGCAATGTGTTGTGCCTTTCTCTATTGGCAAGGGCTATACTGATGAAGCCTTGTGTGATGTTATTCCTATGAATGCTTGCCACCTCTTGTTAGGCAGGCCATGGGAATTTAATAGAGACTCTATACACCATGGGAGAGACAATACCTATGCCTTCAAGTTTGGTAACAAGAAGATCATCTTGGCTCCTTTGCCTCCCAATGTTAAGGGGAACATAACTTCTGTCAATGATGTGTCCAAGGAGGTTCTGTTGTTGAGTGAAGCTGAGGTTGTTCAAGAGCTCATGGGTGATGAGCATGTGTTCATTCTCCTTACAAAAGAAGTTCTGCTCCCCCAAGAAAGCATCCCAGCTGAGGTCCAGCAGGTACTGGAGGCCTATGGGGATGTGTTTCCTGCTGAACTGCCTAGTGGGTTGCCCCCACTCAGGGGGATAGAACACCATATTGACCTTATTCCTGGAGCAATGCTACCCAACAAGCCTGCCTACAGAAATGATCCAAAGGCCACTCAGGAACTACAAGCTCAAGTTAGTGACCTACTCAGCAAGGGCTTTGTGAGGGAGTCCCTCAGTCCATGTGCAGTTCCTGCCTTGCTAGTGCCCAAGAAGGATGGGTCTTGGAGGATGTGCATAGACAGTAGGGCTATCAACAATATCACCATCAAATACAGGTTCCCCATACCAAGGTTGAATGACATCTTAGATGAGCTGAGTGGAGCTAAGGTCTTCTCCAAGATTGATTTAAGACAAGGCTACCACCAGGTGATGATCAGGGCTGGGGATGAGTGTAAGACAGCCTTCAAGACCAAGCATGGGTTGTATGAGTGACTGATAATGCCTTTTGGGTTGTCTAATGCCCCAAGCACCTTTATGAGGTTGATGACTGAGGTACTAAGGCCCTATCTAGGGAAGTTCATTGTTGTATATTTTGATGATATCTTGGTATACAGTCCTTCAGCAGAAGAACACCTCCAGCACTTGAAATTGTTGTTTGATGTATTGAGGAAGCATAAGCTATTTGGCAAGATGGAGAAATGTACTTTTATGCAGGAAGAGGTTCAATTCCTAGGATTCATCATATCCAAGGAAGGGGTTGCTATTGATCAAGACAAGGTGAAGGCAATTAGGGAGTGGCAGGTCCCTAAGACTATAACTGAGGTGAGGAGTTTCCATGGGCTGGCCTCCTTCTACAGAAGGTTCATTAAGGGGTTCAGTTCCATCATGGCTCCCCTGACTGAGTGTATGAGAAAAGGAGAATTCAGGTGGAATGACAAGGCTGAGAGGTCTTTTAACATCATCAAGAACCTCTTGTGTGAGTCTCCTGTCCTTGTTCTCCCTGATTTCAGCAAGTTATTTGAGGTGGAGTGTGATGCTAGTGGTATAGGCATTGGTGCTGTCTTGATACAAGAACAAAAGCATGTGGCATACTTTAGTGAGAAGTTGAGTGGTGCTAAGCTCAACTATTCAACATATGACAAAGAGTTCTATGCAATAGTCAGGGCTTTGTACCATTGGGGTCATTATCTGAAGCCCAAGCCTTTTGTATTGCACTCAGATCATCAGGCACTCAAGTACATCAATGGGCAGCACAAGTTGAACACTAGGCATGCTAAGTGGGTGGAATTCTTGCAGTCCTTCTCATTCTCCAGCAAGTACATTGAAGGCAAGAACAATGTGGTGGCAGATGCCTTATCAAGGAGAACCATGATGCTGACTTTTATGGAGCAAAGGGTACTTGGGTTTGAGCACATGAAGGAGTTGTACAGGGAGGATCCTGACTTTAAGGAGGACTAGATGGCAAGGATGGAAGGCATTCCTAAGAGTGGAAGTAGATACTGGGAGCAGGAAGGGTTCTTGTTCCTAGGTAACAAGCTGTGTGTACCAAGGGGTCCTTACAGGGGGTTGCTAGTGAAGGAGGTACATTCAAATGGCCTGGCTGGTCACTTTGGAATCCAGAAAACTTATGACATGCTGCAGGAACAATTTTATTGGCCAAAGATGTTCGGAGACGTTCAGGATGTGATCAGGAGGTGCAGTGCTTGCCAGAAGTCCAAGTCATTCTTCCAGACTGGAGCCTACACCCCCTTACCAGTTCCAGATAAGCCTTGGGAGGATGTTAGCATGGATTTTGTAACACCCCGGCCCAAACCTTGGGTCGGGAGCGGTCACTCATGATAGCTCTCCAGGCTGTGTACATGGCCCACAGATCAACACGGGTCCTTTCCAGCGCATTTTGTCCTCACTCATGCACATCCCGGGAACCTTCCCAGGAGGTCACCCATCCCAAGACTACTCTCAGTCAAGCACGCTTAACTTTTGAGTTCTTTTGCATGGATGACCAGAAAAGAAAGTGCACTTTGTTGATATGAGTAGTACTTTCAATCCTTTTAAGCACTAGTCATATAAGCCTATCAATGGACCTCTTCAAATAACGTGGGGTGTTACAATCACCCCCACTTGAAGAACGCAACGTCCTCGTTGCGCCTGGGAGCATAACCGCTAACCCAGAATCCTCCCCCGCTAGGTGGGTGACCCGGGTACTCCCGACCACAGGCTCACCACACGGTCGCAGGGTTGCTCTGATACCATTTGTAACACCCCGGCCCAAACCTTGGGTCGGGAGCGGTCACTCATGATAGCTCTCCAGGCTGTGTACATGGCCCACAGATCAACACGGGTCCTTTCCAGCGCATTTTGTCCTCACTCATGCACATCCCGGGAACCTTCCCAGGAGGTCACCCATCCTAAGACTACTCTCAGTCAAGCACTCTTAACTTTTGAGTTCTTTTGCATGGATGACCAGAAAAGAAAGTGCACTTTGTTGATATGAGTAGTACTTTCAATCCTTTTAAGCACTAGTCATTTAAGCCTATCTATAGTTGTAGTTGTGGTTAGAAAATTGAGTGATTTTAATGTTACTTGAGAATTTGTTGTCGTTAAAGGTTGGACCCTAACGGGAATCAATACTCTGTGGAATTTGGATTTGATGACACAACTTGA
Source organism: Heliosperma pusillum (assembly GCA_022085475.1). Classification (NCBI taxonomy): domain Eukaryota; kingdom Viridiplantae; phylum Streptophyta; class Magnoliopsida; order Caryophyllales; family Caryophyllaceae; genus Heliosperma; species Heliosperma pusillum. The sequence goes on from JAIUZE010005086.1 coordinate 24,987, forward strand.
GGAATATCGACATAAGCGAAAACTGATGTATTGAGAGTTTGGAAGAGATAAATAAATTAATTACGGTCACATTGCCCTATGTTTGGCAAACGTGAAGTGAATCGAGTTTTGTGTGACTAATCTCTTTGAGGTTTCGAGATTCAACTTTGGAGGATGAGAGGATTCATTGTAAATAAGTTGAGGTAATGAATTTTTGGAATAAATTGGATTAAAGGATTTCATAGTAAGTCCTTTACTTTGTGGTTGTTAGCAGTTTTGTTTCCTTAATTATAAATATTTTTGATGGTGATTTCCAATAATAGTTTTGATGGACCTTAGAAGATTTTTATTGAATTGGAATAATTGGGAGTTGCTACTCGGTGTGGCATGCTTATGAAATATCTTGGTAGGAATCCGATGATTGAAATGTTGAGGATATATTGCACTCCCTTGAGGACTAGTTTACTTGTACAGTTAGTATTGTCGAGTTACTATCGACATTAGAATTTTCATAGAGGGAAGAGAGTATTGGGGTTCATCCTTCGTTTTGCTTATCTTTCCTCCTTTCTTTCTTCTTTCTATTCGATTTATCTTTCGAATATTTCGTTCCCGTCGATCCAATTGTCCTCGATAGATGGAATCATTAGAAGCTTTAAAGTTAAATTTTAGGTATGATAGTAGAGTTATTACCTTTACTATGAAATTTTTGAACTAAAAGCTTTTGAAAATATTTTAATGATTTCAAGTAGTTTTACCGTCAAGGAGTGTTGAGACTCGTTATTGGAGACGTTCGATAACTAGTGTTCTCATTTATTGATGCGAAAATGTATATTTTTAAGTCTTTGACTTGGGACGTCGATGTTCTTAACGGCCGACGAGAACCTTCCGTTCCATTGATAAGATCCTATATTTATATTACAAGTATATTTTTAACAGTTTTGAAATAGACCTACATATATGTTACGTTCCTTCTTCTAATTTTCGAGGACGAAACTTTTTAAAAGGAGGGGTGATTGTAACAACCCGAAAAGTACCCAATTTGCTTAAGCAATAGCTTATGGATACTTTTCAGTAGAACTTAAGTTTTTAATATAGGAATTTTTGTTCCGAGTCGTATTTTGAACTTCCGCGTTCGTATTTGGAATTTTTGAGAGATTTCATGAAAAGACCGTTTTTGGTCATCTTTGACTTTTCTTGACTTTTAAACCGTCTTTGACTTTTCCTTGACTTTTTAAAGTCGTCATTGACTTTTCTTGACTTTTAATCGTCCTAAACTTTTCTTGCTTTTAAGTCATCTCTT
>JAIUZE010005087.1:0-27027 GCA_022085475.1 Heliosperma pusillum
AGCTAAACACCATTTTATTTTGCATAAGTTAATATTACATAAGGCAGGAAGCCGTATAAAGGTTCGTATAAAGGTATGATATTAGACAGCCGCTTATTAGTATATATGATGATGATGCAGGAAGCTTTCGATATTCCAGACTGCCATGATAAGTATCTATTCCGTAAGGCAGCGGCAGTCTTAAGGCAGTGGAGGTGTGACCTTGCCAAATTACACTTGTATGTGGACAAGGAGACGGGGCAGATGCATAAGAGCCCACCGACAAAGTACCCCCACATCACTCAGCAACAATGGGATAATTATAAGGCGAACGAGCTACTGAAAAGTTTCAGGTTAAGTATCCATGTCATACGTTTACATTTTTGTAAAACTCTACTTAAGGTTACATTTTTCTAAAAGTTTCAGGTTACATTTTTCTAAAACTCTACTTGTATCTATAATTTTCTAATTGTCTCATCTACTTGCGATTTTATATGATTTGAAGAGCGTGAGCGCCAGAAATCGTGCTAACATCTCACAGAAGCGGGGGGTATATTATGGTTCTCGAGGCGGTTACAGATTGATAGAAGAAAATCTCGTAAGTAGCATCTATATATTAGATTTTTTTAATCATACTTGGGCTTGATATACATGTATACATATATTATTTTTGAGTTAACGTGTAGGTGTCAAAAGGTGTGACCGACTTGAATCGGCACGTAACTTATAAAGAAGGGCACACGCCTGAAGGATCCCGAACATGTAACGAATATGATCAGGAAGTCTTGGCCAACATAGTAAGTATTATTTTTATTAAGACGGGTTTTTAATAACTTTATTGTTCAATTCTTGTATGTCTAACTGTCTATTTATTTTAGTAACAAAAATTAAATTAAGTTTATTTAATATATTATAGGAGAATGTTCTGAAGGAGGTTGCGGAAGGGAAATTCACTCCGAGTGGTCGTGACGACGTTCTTGCTAGAGCGATCGGCCGTCCCGAGCATCCAGGTCGATTGAGGGGCGTCCCATTACATGGCGGAGTCACGAAATATTATGGGACAACTAGCTCGAACAAGAAGAAGAAAAATAAGGGGAAGGCTGACATGGTACGTATACCATTTGTTATTGTCATTTAAAATTCACATGTTATTGTTTTAACAAATTGCTGATTCTACATTTTGGGCGTGCAGGTTCAGTTATTGGCCTCCGTGATACTGAAGATGAATTCTGGAGGCAAGCCTTCCGAAGAAGAATTGAAGATGATGGAGGATGTCATTAAAAAAGGTGAGGTAGTGCAACAGATTTGCCAAGAGGCAGACACTACTACCTTGCCAATACATGAGGAGACGGCTGAGAAGATGGGTGAGGTACCTACTGCTGTCGAGGTTTTAATACCTCAAGCCGATAAGGTAAATATGATTTTTTTTCTTCATTTGTTCTTTCTAGCAGCCATGCCTTTGATTGGTTTATTTTATTAGGTAAATGAGTCGGAAAAGGGGACGCAACTTGAGGAGACGGGTGAGGTACCTAATGCTGCTGAGGTTTTGATACCTCAAGCCTATAAGGTAAATACGACTTAACCATTTTGAACCTCTGCATTTGTTCTTTCCAGCAGCCATTGCATGCCTTTGATTGGTTAATTAATTTTATAAGGTAAATAACTCTGAAAAGGGGACGCAACTTGAGGAGCCGACTGAGAAGACGGGTGACAATAAGGAGGTATGTAGAATATAAGAAGTTAGTATATGCTGTCAGTGCTAAATCTGGTCTTGACATGTTCAAGTATAATAGCCTACCCACCAACAATAAATACTTGTAACTAACTTTACATTATATACTCAATATAGATCATTTATGATATCTATTATATTTTGGTATTTAGTAAATAATGTGTATTCGTCAGGCCACAAAAAGGCGGGTAGTTGTTCGTCTCGCCGACCCTTCATTCAAAGAGAATGTGATTGTTGCTCGGGGTTTCGTATACCCAAAGCCCAAGGACTCAGCGGAAACCATCTTGGTTCATGGCGTACGACTCTTGCCGAAGCATGCAAAAGTGGGGATAGTGGGAGTCGTGAAGGGCTATGGAACCCGTAAACTGCCCGTCCCAGTCCGCGACGACATAGTAATACTAGTAGATGCGGTTAAATGTTTTGTCCAATGGCCTCAAAGCCACATTTTCTTGGCTCGTGATTGTAAAATTCAACAGAATGTAGACGGGGTAAAAAAAATACATCTAATTTAACCCGCCTTTTGTCTTTGTTCATCACCTTCATAAATAGTGAAATTTATACTATGTTTTATTTTTGTTTTGTAGGTAACAAAAAACATGGATAAGTCTAACTCGATAGACAATAATCTTTCTACTACCTCGTCAAAACAACAACTGGATGAGGTATTTAATCAACTCTCTTTCTATTTTAAGTTCTACTATCGCCTCATCATTGAAAGAGCAACTTAATTTAGTTAGCCACATGTAGGTTGTGAAAGGTAGCACACCGCATCATTTCCCCAAGCTGAAAGAGGTCAGGAGTCTATCCAGTACTAAATTTCATGGGAACGTTTACATGAAAAAAGTACGAACGGTGGCGATGCTGGAGCTTTATAAGGAGGCTGAGAGACGCATAGCAAGCGAGCAATTAATAGTTATTCCGCTCGAGAATGATATTGTAGGGGTAGAACGCCAAGCAATGCTGGATTGGGAAACGCTAGCCGTTTGGGCTGGCCTTGACGGGATTGATGTCCAACACCTATATGTTTGGATGAAGTAAGTTTCTTAATAAATTAAATCATGCAGTATTCTAATATTCTGACTAAGTAAGATATAGTGTTTTTAATATCGGAATTAAAACCGGCATGTAGGTACTTGAACTCGATTGTGATCCCCGCCGAGACCAATAATCCACTTCCTCAATACGGATTCATGTGCCCAAATGTTTTATCTATGCATATCGAGATGTTTTCGTATGAAGAACGTGTAAATTATATTGCTGGGGAATTGGCGAAAAACAATAAGCTCATTTTTGCCCCTTATAATGAAGCCGGGTAATATATAATTAATATTACGATTCCAAATACAATTGCATTTTTATATGTTTTGTTATGATGCATGTTGTGATTGTTAATAATGATGTGTCTCTCGATCTCTAGGAGACATTGGGTGCTAGCAGCGATCAATCCGACCACGAAGAAAGTATTTTGGTTGGACTCTTTGCATGGACAACCATCCGAGACCTTTAAGAAGTTGATTATTAAGTAAGTTTATAATACTGATGATGATTTGTCACATAATATTAAGTTTCATTTATTATTATTAAGTAAGTTTATGTGACTTTCGGCCTCTTTCCTTTTTTAAAGGGCCTTTGAGAAGAAAAGAGCAACAACCGGCGATCAACCGACAGAATATTCTGATGATGGCCCTACTTTTATTACGATAACAGGGGTACGTACGCGCAAATACAATATATACCTTAATAATTAAGTGCATTAAACTAATTACGCATATACATCTGTCTTTTTTAATTACGCATTAAACTAATTGGTAATTGCCTTCTCGTCTCTTCGTTTATTATGTAATAATAGGTCCCTAAACAGCCGGATAGCATCCAATGTGGATACTACGTTTGTCGTTTCATGTTGGAGATTATTAGGCGAAGATATATCAGCATTCCAGAAAGAGTTAGTAGTTTAATGTAGCTATTATTTACTTTTTTTCATTAGAGCTGATATCTTTTCTGCTATATATATATGATCGATGTTGCTAATTATGTATGATATGCCTATACTGTTGTTACCCTACTGATCGATGTCTTTTATTTGTTTTATCCGCAGTATTCAATCAACACGCCACATGTCCCTGAGTACACTAAGCACAATATAGACGAGGTAAGGGACTTGTTGGGCAAATACGTCCTTGATGAACAAACAAAGAATAAATGAAACTTAGATTATTTTGGAAGCAGATAGGGAACTTTAATTTGTATGTAGAAGTCATTAATTAGAGCGAGTTGTAAGTATGAATTGCTCTGAAAGAGATCATTTTGGTTGTATATATCATCTTGCTGCTGCTGTACATGAATTGCCATGTACATGAATTGCCCTGTACATGAATTGCTCTGATTTATATATAGATATATCATTTTGCTGCTTCTGAAATTGGTTTATGATGCGTACTGCTGCTACTGCTGCTGATTTATGCAGGATTTTAACTGGTGGCATGGGAACAAATTTCAATTTTTTCAAAAACAATAATAAAAATAATAACAACGGTTTTTCAAAATTCATTAAAAGCGTTGTAACATATTTCCTACCAAAACTTATCATACCTTTAACAACGGTGTATTATAGAATACCTGTTGTTATTAAAACTTTCCACAACGGCTTCTTTATTATACTCCGTTGTAATTAACAATATTCACAACGGGTTTGAAAAATTAAAGCGTTGTTATAATCCTTCCCACCAAACTTAATCATACCTTTAACAACGGTTTAATTTCATAGAACCGTTCTCGTATCTTTCCCACCATAATTATTCACACGTTTTAACAACAGTTATCTAGTAATAACAACGACTTATTACCGTTGTTAAAACTATTCACAACGGTATTTTATTAAATCGGCACCGTTGTTAAAACCTTTAACAACGGAGGCTTTAACAACGTCCGCTTTTTAATATTACAACGGTTTTTAACCGTTGTCATAGCCTGTTTTTGTAGTAGTGACAGCCTAGAGTAGTGAAGGTCATATTAAGGAGTCAGCTGGTACCAAGTCCAACAATTCTGTCCATAGGCTTCTTATTTTTGTGTGATCAACATCATTTCCAGTTAGTATGTTAGGAAGGGCGTATGTGAAGCTTCTGTCAGGTCCAAACACAGTAGAAATAGGCCAAGCAAAGTTTTCCCAAGACAATGAGCAGTATTACCATTTCAGGAAAGGGACAAACATGCTTTTTTCAGTCCTCTTTTCTGTGTTTTTGCAGTCTGTTTTGGCTTGTCGTCATTACTTGACTTTGTATATTTGTTTTCAGTAGTTGTAAGGCTTTTCAAGCCCTTAGTTGTCATTGTTTTCAAGGGTCCAGATCTGTTGTAATTGCCTATATAACGCCTGCATTGTAACCTAAGAAGTAAGACTTGAATTAATTAAAACCTGAACTTTATTCATTTGCAATTCTTTAGCAGAGCAAAGTATTGTGGTAATTCTTAGAGAAATTGTGTGTGACCTGAGATTACAGTGTCTAGGATTCATTACTTGTGTGTCTTGAGTCTTAAACACAACCTTTGTTGCCTGTGCTTGTGTGCTAGGGTGCAAACTTCTATCTGTTCCGCCTGGCCTAGTGCAGGTTGTCTTGAGGTTTTCTGAGTGATTTAGTGTGTGTGTGAAGGAGTGTTAATCCTAGCTTAAATAGCCCCTGAAATTCACTCTTTCCTAAGAGATTTCTATTCAGAATATAATGTTGATGATGTGAATTATAAGGTGGTTAGAAGAGGCAGATGGTACTTACCTGAACGCTTGGAGATACTTAATAAACCAGTTACCATTGAGGAGGTGAAGCAGTGTCTGTTTAGTATCCCTAACGATAAGTTACCAGGACCAGATGGTTATACAAGTCACTTTTGAAAGATGCGTGGGATAAAGTGGGAATTGATATCTGTGAAGCTGTTATTGAGTTTTTTTGCCACTGGGAAGCTATTAGGTCAAGTGAATGCTACTACTATAACGTTAATTCCCAAGATGGATAGACCTATTAGTGTCAGACATTTCAGACTTATTTCGTGTTGTAATGTTGTGAACAAACCAATTTTCAAAGTGTTGGGTAATAGGCTAGCTTTTGTTCTACCTGACATTATCAATAAGAATCAAGGTGCTTTTATCCTAGGGCGAAGTATTCTTGAGAACATGCTTATTTGCCAGGACCTGATTCGACTGTATAATAGGAAAACTTTTTCAGCTATATGCCTATTTAAGTTAGACTTGCAAAAAGCCTATGATACTATTGAGTGGAAGTTTGTGGATCAAATGTTGGATGCCCTAATGTTTCCTATGCATTTTAGAAAGATGATTATGTCTTGTGTTTCCTCTACTTCCTTCTCTATTAATCCAAATGGTGCTCATTTTAGTTACTTTCATGGGAAGAGAGGGTTGAGGAAAGGGGATCCTATTTTCCCCCTTATATTTAGAATTTGCATGGAGTATCTGTCAAGGATTGTTGTAACAACCCGAAAAGTACCCAATTTTTCTAGTAAAATTTCTTAAGGATACTTTTCAGCAAGGTTAAGTTTTTAAAATAGAATTTATTGTTTCGAGTCGTATTTTGAAATTCTGAGTTCGTATTTGGAATTTTCTGGGATATTCCCATGAGATCCGTTTTTAGTCGTCTTTGACTTTTCTTTGACTTTTGAGTCTTCTTTGACTTTTTTGATATCTTTTTATTAAGTCGGTCATTGACACACATTTTCTTCTTGACTTTTTAGTTCGTCATTAACTTTTCTTGACTTTTAAGTCATCATTGAACTTTTCTTGACTTTCAAGTCGACTTTGACTTTCGTTGACTTTTTCCGACGCACCTCGTAATTTTAAAGACCGAAATTTTATTTTGAAAAATAATAAATTTAATTTATTTTTATTAAGATTTATTTGAATTTATGATAATTTAATATAAGTATTTTGAATTTATTCGGAATTAAAGAATAACTTTTATGATTTAACCCCAACGTCATTTAACTATTCCCGAGTCAACTTAAGTCCCGAAACAAACCCGAAACCCGACTCTTGCATGAGTCACACGCCCCATGTCACTTTTTTTCCACTCATATTAGATCTTTTAATTAATATGATTAAACTAATAAAAATATCTAAGATATTTGTAACTTTATCGGTCTGTCAACTTAAACTCCGCAAATCGCTTAAAAACATACCCGATTCCTCTCCATTTCACACGTCTCCTTTTCCTCTCATAAGACTTGATATTTTCTTTCTTTTTATTACAATAACATAATATCTAAATAATATCTTGATATTTGATTTAATTAACTTAATATCTAATCAATTACCGTAATATAATTATAAAACCCGAGTCAATCCCGTAACAACAATTTCAAAACCCGACTCATAAATTCCTCTATATCTACACGGCCCACCCATCCATTACTCACCACTTATCTTTTCATTTTACACTAAATCAACTTAATACCTTTTTAATACTTTCTTTAATATAATCAAATTCGTTCTTGGTGTTCTTCATCGTTCTTCATCGTTCTTCGTCGTTCTTGAGCAAAATCGTCACAAAACCTTCATTTCTTATTCAAATCCGTCCTAACTTATATTTCTAGAATCTCCTCTTCGCTCTCCATCTTCAAGTACGGTTTATTTTCAATTCCGACAAAATCGTTTTCAACACTTTAATTATGGAAAATCAAGTTTTAATTCTAATAATATTATTCTTGTCATTTCTTATAGGGGAAGATTTTGAAGACGAGTTTGGTGACTCGTATATATTAGGAGAAGATTAGTAGACGGGTTTTTCTTTATTTCTTATTTTTGGTGCTACTTGAGTTTGCTAGCTAAGGTAACGATTCCGAGTTACTCGACGAATTAATGTTACATACCTTTGTTTTCTTTTGTTTATGTTCATGTTATAGTTATTTATGATTTTTAACTAGTAACATGATAAGTTGTTATATTATTATGTTGGATGAATTTTTGGCATGTTTAGTGTTCTTGACATATTTGATGATTTGTTCATAATCATGATTTTTGTATGCATGATGGATGAATTGGTTGTTTAATATGGATGTTGTTAATTAAAACATGTTAGAAATAATTTAGAGTTGATGTTGGTGGTGGCCGTAGGGGGCTGTTTTGGTGGCTGGAAAACCGGGCCAAACCAGGCCGGTTCAGGCCGGTTCAGACCCGGTCCAGCCCGGTCTGGTTGGTCCGTGTTTTGGTCTTTGGGTTTTTGTCGATACTTGATTGTTTTGTTGTTGTTTTGACGGGTTTTAAATATGTTAAGCATGCGGGAAATATTAAGAAACGGTTTTTAGAAAAGATGACCAAAACCGGTCCAAAATGAACCGTGGGTCCCCTTGGACTTGTGACGGTTTTAGAGTATTGTTATTTTATCGTGTTTTGTAATATTTAGCAAGTGGGAAATTTTAATAAGTAAATTATTTAATTAAAAGCTTTTCATTATATTATTATTTCTCACATGTTAGAAATTATAATACGAGATTTTAGTTTAATTTGATATCATGTAAGTCAAGCGGGTTTTCGTATGAATTAATAATTCACATGTTAGAAATTGAATGAAATAGCATGAAATGAATGTGATATTCTTATGTTCAAGCCTCGATGGCTAAGACTCTGTTTCTAGCCGGTTTGACCAAACGGGTTTGGTCAAACTACGATCTAGTCAGCCCCGTTTTGACTGATGACCCGTCGCGGGACTCGGGTCGGGGATTTGTCTTCAGGTAAGGTTTTATTTAATGAATGAATGAATGAGCCTTAGTAGATATGAGGCGATATGATATTTGAATATGATTTATATGCAATTAGTCACATGATAGGAAGTTTTTCCCGTGACTGTTTGATTATATGATGGTGTCGTGTTGACTAAGTACCCATAGAGAATTATGAGTATATGGCGTCTTGACAATTCTAATTCTAAATGAGTATCTTGGACCATGACATTGATAGGCCTTACTATCTTTAACGAGTATATAGTTCATGGTTAATAGCTTTTGTGTCCCGGATTGGTGGGTTTATATCCAAGTCGGGGCATGGCTGCCATTGCTTCCACTTTGGGGAATGGAGCCAGCTTAAGTACTAGCCAACACTTTGGTGGATCTCCTTAGGGGTACTCATGTGATGAGTCTTGGGTGCGATGTTTTTCCGCATTTCTCTGGGTCTGCGCAGTCTAGGATTAGGGTAGAGTTGTATCTTGGCCATGTTATTAGGGTAACCTCTGAGCTAAGATATGTGCTTTGGCTCTGGGCCATGTTTTAAAGGTAACCGCTGAGCCTAGATGTGTGCTTTGTATTTTGGCCATGTTATTAGGGTAACCGCTGAGCCTAAATATATAAGTATATCCTACCTCGTGGTATAGACTCGAGTTACAGTCGACTATTGGCCGTCCTAGGAACTTATGCCTGTTTATAGACGTATTGGTCTTTCATGTTTGATGATTCTATGAATCTTAGAAGGTGAGATGCAAGCCGGCTAAGGTTGATAGAGTTTGGATTACCGATTGTTAACTGATTCACATGATTACGTGTTGATTAGGGTTTGAGTGTATCATGGCCATGTTAACGGTAACCTCTGAGCTAGCATACCAGCTACCCTACCTCGTGTTATAGTTTATTATCGGTTTCACATGATAGCTTTCATATGCTAGGTTATATGTTAGTTAATTGTTTCATAACATGAAAAGCATATCATATATGTTAAGGTTTTGTATTTCTCATATACATTGCTTTTATGTTATTCATGTTTTATTAAACTCGACATTTCGTGGCTGGGAGAACTCGGAGTTACTTCCCACTGACTGTGGCTTCCGTGTTTATATTTAATGCGGTTGGCAGGTTTGTGATGCATACATTGGGTACATTGACGAGCTAGCGAGCGAAGTATTTACCTTGGACCTATATTCGGTTCTTAGGATTGTATATTATTATACACTCTTTTATTTCCGTATTTATACGGGAGATATGTCTCCCGTTTCAGATACTTTTTAGGTATTATATTAATTCCTTTTTGTTATGAACTTTTATTTATGACACCTTCGTTTTGTGTTCTCATCTTTTATTTAGTTAAATATTTTTTTCTTTCCGCCGCAAATTTGAGGGTGTCACAGTTGGTATCAGAGCTATTTTGCTCCCGACGCACGTTTGTGTACCCTTGCATAAATAACTTGACCTTAAAATAATAAACTTGTGAGATAGAAGGGTAAGATGGGTAGATTAGGATTTATGTTGTAGTCTCTTTGTTCTTGCTAAATGATAAGTACTAATCTGTGTTTTCCTTTTGCAAGATGCCTCCGAGAATTGACAACACGATCTTAGCAGCTCTTACCGTTATTATCCAAAACCAGCAAAATCAGCAAAATCAGCAAGCAAATCCTATTCCTAATCCTATTCCCGACCGTGAGAGACACGGAAGTTGTTCATGGGTTGCTTCTCAACTATCTAGGAGCCAAGCCAAAACCTACGGTGGTGAGGTAGATCCCATTCAGCTTTTGGGGTGGTTACGTGAAATGGAGAAAAACTTTTCTCTGTATGATGTCCTTGAAGAGGATAAGGTCCGTCTTGCTTCCCACTTCTTAGTGAAGGAAGCGGATCAGTGGTGGACTCTTTCTGGTCCTACTGCTAAGTTGGAGCCTAATTTTGGTTGGACCCGTTTCCGTGAACTATTGGAGGCGAGGTTCTACCCGGATGAGTTGAGGCAGCAAAAGCTGAAGGAGTTCATGGACTTTAAACAGGGAGTTCTTTCTGTTCAGGAGTTCACAACCAAGTTTAATGAGTTGGCTCATTATGCCACTCGACGTATTTCGAGGGAGGAAGACAAGGCTTTCTTTTACTTGGGAAAGCTTTCTCCCCAGGTGAAGGGAAAGATTAGTAGGGGTTCTACTTCTTTCGTCTCTATTTACAATGATGCTTTATGGGCGGAGAGTTCTATTCGGGAGATTGCCGAAGAGGCTCGTACGTCTTATGTTGCTCCTAATTCCTATGGCAAGAGACCCTTATATCCTACTTCCCGACCTTCCTTTTCTCCCTCTTTTCCAAACAAGAGGAGAAACTTTCAGAGTGGACAGGCAAATCCGACAAACCGTCCATTTTTCCCGAGCAACAACAACGATCTTAAGGGTCGTGTCTGCTTTCGATGCAAGATGCCTATGCATCCGGGTGTTGGCTGTTTCAACAAGCCACTTGTATGCTTTAACTGTCAGAAGCCGGGACACAGGTATAATGAGTGTCCTGATAAGAAGAAGACGGTTTCTACACCGGCTATTTTTGGGAGACCTAAGGGTCGTATTTTTATCATGAGCCGAGCTGAGGCCGAGGCTCAACCTGACATAGTGACGGGTATGTTCTCAATTTATGAATTTCCGTGTTTAATTTTATTTGATACGGGAGCTTCCTTGTCTTTTATTTCTATGAGATTATCCGATAAATTGCCTATCAAAGCTTCAGTTGGGGAAAGTACTCCAATATCTTTACCGTCCGGAGATGTATTTTCATGCTCTTATCTTCATTCGGACATCCCAATATCAATAAATGGATCTATTTTCCCGGCTAATCTTCTTCGGTTTCCTCTTGAAGAGTTTGATATTATTCTGGGTATGGATTGGTTATCTACTTATCATGCTCGATTTGAGTGCCGTGACCAGAAGATTATTCTTAAAAGTCCTTTGGGTACTCGTGTTTCTTATCAAGGAGTTAGAAAGCAAACAAGTGTGAAGTTAATCTCAGCTATGAAAATGATAAATGTTTTGAAGAAGGGTCATCAAGCATTTCTATGTGTAGTGACTACTTCTGATTCTTCTCTTCCTTCTTTGGAGGATGTTCCTATTGTTTGTGAATATCCAGATATTTTTCCCGATGAATTACCCGGGATTGCTCCTGAAAGAGATGTTGAATTTTCCATCGATCTAGTTCCTGGAACTGGACCAATTGCTAAAGCTCCTTATCGTATGGCGCCTTCCGAGTTGAAAGAGTTGAGAATCCAACTTGATGACTTGATTGAGAAAGGCTTTATTAGGCCTAGTGCTTCTCCTTGGGGTGCGCCCGTACTATTTGTCAAAAAGAAAGACGGTTCTATGCGAATGTGCATTGATTATCGTGAGTTGAACCGTGTCACCATCAAAAACAAATATCCTCTTCCACGTATTAACGATCTCTTTGACCAGTTACGTGGTGCTTCAACTTTTTCAAAGATTGATCTAAGATCGGGTTATCATCAAATCCCCGTTCGTGAAGAAGATATTCCCAAAACTGCTTTTAGCTCGAGGTATGGTCATTTCGAATTCAATGTGATGCCATTCGGTTTGACTAACGCTCCAACAATATTCATGGATCAAATGAATCGTACCTTCAGAGAGTACCTCGATAAATGTGTTGTGGTATTCATTGATGATATTTTGATCTTCTCTAAATCTAAGGAAGAACATGCTGATCACCTCCGAACCATTTTGGGTGTTCTTCGACGCCAAAAATGGTATGCTAAGTTCTCCAAATGTGAATTCTGGTTGCCCGAGGTATCTTTCCTTGGTCATGTCATTTCAAAAGACGGTGTTATGGTCGATCCATCTAAAATTGAGGCCGTGGTAGAATGGAAGAGTCCGAAAAATGTGTCCGAGATTCGGAGTTTCCTTGGTTTAGCGGGTTATTATCGTCGGTTTGTGAAAGATTTCTCTAAATTAGCAAGACCGATGACTCAATTTCTAAAGAAGGAAGCAAAGTATAGTATGGACCGATGAAGTGAAATTGCCTTCTTTGGAATTAATAGAAGAGATTGCTACCGCACCGGTTTTAACTTTTACAGATGATGAAGCTGATTATGATGTATATTGTGATGCTTCAAAGCATGGTTTGGGATGTGTCTTGATGCAGAATAGCAAAGTCATTGCTTATGCTTCTCGACAACTCAGGGTTCATGAAGTGAATTACCCGACTCATGATCTTGAGTTAGCAGCTGTGGTACATGCATTGAAAACTTGGAGACATTATCTTATTGGAGTTCATTGTCGAATATACACCGATCATAAAAGCGTGAGGTGCATTTTTACTCAGAAAGAGTTGAACATGAGGCAGAGAAGATGGTTAGAGTTAGTGAATGATTATGATGCCGAGTTGATTTACCATGAAGGAAAGGCAAATGTTGTGGCAGATGCATTGAGTAGAAAGACTAGTCATTCATTAAATGCTCTTAGTACTTTACCCGATGAACTGGTAACATAATTTCAGAAGCTTAAGATACAGTTTGTTGGGAAAGGATTCGATTATCTTGGTGCTTTGACTGCGGAACCCGATTTCTATCGAGAGATTCGTACTTGTTTACCGGAGGATGCTACTTTCATCGCCATACGAGCAAAAATACTACTTGGGCAAGCTAAGGATGGTGTGGTGGATAATGATGGCTACCTTCGTTACCATGGTAGAATGTATGTTCCGAGAAGTGCCGAGTTGAGAAAGAGAATACTTGATGAAGCTCACCTTTCTCCTTATTCTATTCATCCTGGCGGTGACAAAATGTATAAAGATTTTGAGCCAACAGTTTGGTGGCCTAGGATGAAGATTGGAAGTAAGGAGTAATGTTAGTAAATGTCTTACTTGTCAGAGGTGAAGATTGAACATCAAAGACCCCGAGGTTTGTTACCACCTTTGGAAATTTCCTCTTTGGAACTTGGAGGCCTAATTTCTAGGACTTCGGGTGATGGTTTACCTACTACTTTCTAGTGTAAAAATGCCATCTGGGTTATTGTAGACCGTCTAACCAAGTGTGCCCGATTCGTGCCTATCAAAGAAACTTGGAGTATAGATGTCTTAGCTGCTGCCTATGTGAGAGAGATAGTGCGCTACCATGGAGTGCCTAAAGATATAGTTTCATATCGTGATCCGAGGTTCTGTTCCCGATTCTGGACGGCTTTGCAAGAGGCCATGGGTAGTAAATTGTTGATGAGCACAGCTTTTCATGCCGCTACTGATGGTCAAACTGAGAGAACGATCCAAACCTTGGAAGATCTTCTTCGGGCTTGTGCTTTAGACTTTCATGTTTCTTGGGAGAAGTGTTTGCCTTTGGTGGAATTTTCTTATAACAACAGTTATCATGCATCTATCAAGATGTCACCGTACGAGGCTTTATACGGTAGGAAGTGTCGCAGTCCTGTTTGTTGGGATCAAGTCTAAGATGATCATATGTTGAGTCCCGACATAGTGACTGAAACGATTGATCAAGTTCAAGTCATTCGTGAGCGAATAAAGGTTCGCTCAAGATAGACAGAAATCCTTGGCCGATGTTCCGTCCGACCACTTGACATTGATGTTGATGATCGGGTATTGCCTTAAATTGTCAGCCCAATGAAGGGAGTGACGGTTTGGATGGGAAAGGAAAGTTGAGTCCTAAATATAGTTGGACCGTTTTCGCGTGCTTACAGAGTTTGGTCCCGTTGCTTATCGTTTGGAAATTACCTCCGAACTTGAGTAAAGTTCTGATGTGTTTCCATGTTTCCGCAATTGAAGAAGTATATTCATGATCCGAGTCATATTATTCAAGAAGACGTGTTGGACTTGGAACCTAATTTGGCTTTGAAAGAAAGGCCGATTCGTATACTTGAAAGGGCTAACAAACAACTCCGAAACAAGGTGGTACCCTTAGTTCGTATTCTTTGGCGTTGTGGAAACGTTGAATCAGAAACTTGGGAACCCGAAGCTAAAATGTTAGCTAAAAATTCCGAGCTCTTTGCTTGAGGTAAATTTCCTTCTTTCTTTCCTCTTTCTATTCGATTTATTCTTTCGAATATTCCGTTCCTTCTATCGAATATAATTTCTTATAGGTAGATTACTAAAAGCTTTAGTTAGAAATTTTAGGCATAGATAGTAGAGTTATTACCTTTACTATGAAATTTTTTGAACTAAAAGCTTTTGAAAATATTTTAATGATTTCAAGTAGTTTTACCGTCAAGAAGTGTTGAGACTCGTTATTGGAGACGTTCGATAACTAGTTTTCTCATTTGTTGATGCGAAAATGTATCTTTTAAAGTCTTTGACTTGGGACGTCGATGTTCTTAACAGCTGACGAGAACCTTCCGTACCATTGATAAGACTCAGTATTTTTATTACAAATATATTTTTAAAAGGTTTGAAATAGACCTACATATAGGTCACATTACTTCTTCTAAGTTTCGAGAACGAAACTTTTTAAAAGGAGGGGTGATTGTAACAACCCGAAAAGTACCCTATTTTTCTAGTGAAAATATTTTACGAATACTTTTCAGTCTGTTTAAGTTTTAAAGTGGAATTTATTGTTTCCAGTTGAATTTTGAAATTCCGAGTTCGTATTTGGAATTTTTGAGAGATTCCATGAGAATCCCGTTTTTAAGTCAACTTTGACTTTCGTTGACTTTTTCCTACTCGCCTTGTAATTTTGAAGACCGAAATTTTATTTAAAAAAATAATATTTTTAATTTATTTTTATTAAGATTTATTTGGATTTATGGTAATTTAATATAATTATTTTGAATTTATTCGGAATTAAAGAGAAGGTTTTACGGTTTAATCCCGAACGTCATTTAACTATTCCCGAGTCGACTTAAATCCCGAAACAAAACCCGAAACTCGACTTTGGCATGAGTCACATGCCCATGTCACCTTTTTCCACTCACTTTAGATATTTTAAATTTATATGATTAAACTAATAATAATATCTAAGATATTTATAACTTTATCGATCCGTCAACGAAAATTACGCAAATCGTTTACAAAACAGACCCGACTATCACTAAACCACACGGCACTCCCACCCTCTCATAGGACTTGATATTTTCCTTTCTTTTGATTACAATATCATAATATCTAGATATTTGGTTTAATTAAATTAATATCTAATTATATCTAATCAATTACCGTAATATAATTATTAAACCCGAGTCAATCCCGTAACAACAATTCAAAACCCGACTCATAAATTCCTCTATATCTACACGGCCCATTCTCCACTCTTACTCACCACTTATCTTTTCATTTTACACTAAATCAACTTAATACCTTTTTAATACTTTCTTTAATATAATCAAAATCGTTCTTGGTGTTCTTGAGCGTTCTTCATCGTTCTTGAGCAAAATCGTCACAAAACATTCGTTACTTGTTCAAATCCATCCTAACTTATATTTCTAGAATCTCCTCTTCGCTCTCCATCTTCAAGTACGGTTTAATTTCAATTCCGACAAAATCGTTTTCAACACTTTAATTATGGAAAATCAAGTTTTAATTCTAATAATGTTTTTCTTGTCATTTCTTATAGGGGAAGATTTTGAAGACGAGTTTGGAGACTCGTACATTTTGGGTGAAGATTAGTAGACGGGTTTTTCTTTATTTCTTATTTTGGTGCTACTTGATTTTGCTAGCTAAGGTAACGATTCCGAGTTACTCGACGAATTTATGTAACATATCTATTGTTTTTGGTTCATCTTTTGTTTTAGTTCATATTATTGTTACTTATGATTTTTAGTAGTAACATGATAAGTAGTATGATTTATATGTTGTATGGAATTTTTAATATGTTAGTATTCTTGACATATTTGTATGATTTATTTATAACCATGATTTTTTTGTATGAATGATGGTTGAATTGGATGTTAAAATGGTTGTTGATTAATAAAAACATGTTAGAATTAATTTGGAATGGTGGTTGTTAGAACCGTGTAAAGTGGCCGGAAAAACCAGCCCAAACCAGGCCGGTTCAGGCCGGTTCAGGCCGGTTCAGGCCCGGTCCAGGCCGGTCTGGATTGGTCCGGATTTGGTCCGTTGGTTTTGTGTCGATCTTTGATTGTTTTGTTGTTGTTTTGACGGGTTTTAAATATGTTAAGCATGCGGGAAAATAGTAAGAAACGGTTTTAGAATTTTTAATCAAAACAGCCCAAACCAGGCCCGTGGGCCCAGTTCAGGTCCGGTTTGGTCTCGGCCCAAAATCAGCCCGTGGGTCCCTCTTTGGACTTGTGACGGTTTTTGAGTTTAGTGTTAATTTATCGTGTTTTGTAATATTTAGCTAGTGGGAAATTTTAATAAGTAAATTATTTAATTAAAAGTATTTTTCATAATATTATAATTCCTCACATGTTAGAAATTATAATACGAGATTATAGTTTAATTCGATATCCTTTAAGTCATGCGGGTTTTCGTAAGATTTAATAATTCACATGTTAGAAGTTTTAATAAAATAAACATGTATTGAATATGATGATTTTATGTTCAAGTCTATGTGGTAAAGACTCTGTTTCTAGCCGGTTTGACCAAACGGGTTTGGTCAACCTAAGATCTAGTCAGCCCCGTTTTGACTGATGACCCGTCGCGGGACTCGGGTCGGGGATTTGTCTTCAAGTAAGGTTGTATTTAATTAATGAATTAGCCTTAGTAGATATGAGGCGATATGTTATTTGAATATGATTTTTATCTGCAATTAGTCACATGATAGGATGTTTTTCCCGTGACTGTTTGATTGTATGATATGTGGTCCGTGTTTGACTAGTACCACATAGAGATTATGAGATATGGCGTCTTGACCATTCTAATTCTAAATAGTACTTGACCAGACCTTGATCGGCCTTACTATCTTTAAACCGAGTATATGTTCACACTTGATAGCTTTTTTGTCACGGCCTGGGGGGCTTATCTCCAAGTCGGGGCATTGCTGCCTAAGAGTTCCACTTTGGGAATGGAGCCAGCTTAAGTACTAGCCATCTCTGCTTAGGGGGTCGCCTAGTAGAGTTTCTCGTGTACGGTTATGTCATGAGACGTGGAATGGAATAGCTGTTGTCGCTAGGTCTGATCAGTCTAGGACTAGGATGTTTTCCTACCTTGTGGTATAGCCTCGAGTTACAGAAGTAGACTATCGTCGTACTAAGAACTTATGCCTGTTTATAGAAGTATTGGTCTTTCATGTTTGTATGATTCTATGAATCTTAGAAGGTGAGATGCAAGCCAGCTAAGGTTGATAGAGTTTGGATTAACGGTTGTTAACTGATTCACATGATATTATGTTTGATTAGGGTTTGAGTGTATCATGGCCATGTTAACGGTAACCTCTGAGCTAGCATACCAGCTTCCCTACCTCGTGTTATAGTTTATTATCGGATTCACATGATAGCTTTCATATGCTAGGTGATATGTTAGTTATTTGTTTCATAACATGAAAAGCATATCGTATATGTTAAGGCTTTGTATTTTCCATATACATCTCTTTTATGTTATTCATGTTTTATTAAACTCGACATTTCGTGGCTGGGAGAACTCGGAGTTACTCCCCACTGACTGTGGCTTCCGTGTTTATATTTAATGCGGTTGGCAGGTTTGTGATGCATACTTTGGGTACATTGACGAGTTAGCGAGCGAAGTATTTACCTTGGACCTATATTCGGTTCTTAGGATTGTATATTATTATACACTCTTTTATTTACGTATTTATACGGGAAATATGTCTCCCGTTTTGGATATTTCTTTTGTATAATATTATTTCCTTTTTGTTATGAACCTTTTTATTTAAGACACCTTTGTTATGTATTATCATCTTTTATTTAGTTAAATTATTTTTTTTCTTTCCGCAAATTTGAGGGTGTCACAAAATAAACTGATGCAGTTGCCATTTCAGAAAAACTACAAAACTGCTTTTCTGCTTTTTGTTTGTGTCTTTTTGTTACTTTATTGTCTGTCCTTTGTAGCTGTTGAGCTCGTCTGTATTAGAAGACTTTGAGAAGTATTTAAGTTAGTAGTAGAGAGTCCTTTGCAACTAGGCCTAGTTATCATCCAGTGTCTAACTGTGGGTGGTAGATTAGAACCTGTTTGACATTGCTGAATCAATTTTGTGCTCAGCTGTGAAATGTTTTGGTAGTGTTGTTCAAGTCTGGGTCTTTATCCTGTGCCAATCTCTGGATTTAAGGCTTAAACTAGTTAAGTTAACTAGTTGACTTTTTGTGTTAAGCTGTGGGAGTCAATCAAGTAACTATATCCTTGTTTATTTCCAGCAAAGTGAAGTATGTCTCAGTCACTGCCCCTTTCTGACTGTTTGAGTTTCTATTTGTGTTAAAAATAGTAAAACACCTCCTAAAATCTTGAAACTTTATAAAATGTCTTATAACATCCTCAAATTAAGTGTCAAAAAATTTCAGAAATTGATAACTTTATTTGATAATTTTAAAGACAATCTGAACTTAGGTTGCATTCCTGCATAACCTGTGACTTTACACTGCACATACCTTCTTACAATCTAAAGGTCAAACAAACGTTGTTTCAATAAAAATTTATTGGTGAGTGTCGTGGTCATATAAAGACTCTAATTGTTTCCACAAGCCAGATGCAGTTTCCACACTTACAACTTTTGTAATAAGGTCGTTTGCCAAACATAACAAGATCGTATCATGAGCCCTTTCCTTCATTGTTACCAACTCTAGATTCTCAGTCTCCGTGACTGACGACTCAGTAGTAAGCACCCCTACTGTCCCTGCGACAGGTTTTGTCAGTTTCGTGGAGAAACCCGGCGTCAACTAGGGATGTTCATAAAGTACACCAGACCGACCCGGACCGACCGACCTGGTCCACTGTGGACCGAATACAATCTGGTCCGGTCTTTTGGTCTACAAAAAATGGTGGCCAGTCTTCGGTCTGGTTCAAGCAAAAAAAAAATCGCAAATTACCTTTAAAAATGGAACCGGTCCGGTCCAAACCCGGAAAAACCTGGACATAAAGGGTTCCGGTGTGGTCTAGGTCCCCACCTAACCGGTTCGGTCTCCGCTTTTTGGGTATAAGGTTATCCGATCCGCGGGTCTTTGCGGTCTGGTCCAGTTCTGGGCCGGTGAACACCTCTAACGTCAACGGTGTCCAAATACACTACTGCCATAGTCCAATATATTTCATTCCCATAAATTTGTCGATCTTTGTAGCTATTTTTTGTGCCATTATTTCGATCACTAGGATCAAATAACCGAGCTCAGATGTCAATTAATGTGCGCGGAAGCGTGTTGAGGCGATGCAAAAATAATAGCAAAATAAAAAATACAAAATGCTTTACAACTGGACGATGTTTGGCTGCTAAAGAATAGAAAGAAAGGAAAAAAAGGGAAAAAAAAAAGAAAAAAAAGAAAAAAAGAAAAGAAAGAGACA
The DNA here is from genome assembly GCA_022085475.1 of Heliosperma pusillum. Classification (NCBI taxonomy): domain Eukaryota; kingdom Viridiplantae; phylum Streptophyta; class Magnoliopsida; order Caryophyllales; family Caryophyllaceae; genus Heliosperma; species Heliosperma pusillum. The sequence continues at coordinate 19,841 of JAIUZE010005087.1, forward strand.
AAAAGAGGTGGAAAAAGAAAGGCGTGGACAAAGGGAAAAGATGGTCATAGAAAGACCGTGAGTGGCCTAACATTTTGCTGACACATCGAAAGTTACTACGTCCACAGGGTCAGGAAAATATTTCACTATGTAGGGAGAGAATTACAGATTACAAAAGATGAACTCTCAAACTTGCCTCTTCGAGTTATTGACCTTTCTTTCTTCTCTTAGTGGCTAATATCTAGTCTCTTTATATACTTATTCCACACTAGAATAAAAGACCTATTAAGATTATGAAATAAGACAAATAGAAAACCATTACGATTCCCTAAACTGAGTTTTTCCAAAAGAAACCAAACTTCCACCTTTAATCAAACTCCCACATATCCTAATGCGACTCAAAGAGTCACATAGCTAACATATAATGTGGTACGTCCGAAGCAAGACCAACTAAACTTCTTAAGAATTTATAATTCCTACATAATGGAGAAATTGACTTACGTACTCCTTCTTAAATAATTGAAAGTTCCGGGAGATTTAAGTTTCTACATTACTAAAGCGGCAGATAAGACTTCATATGAGATATGGAAAGGAAAGGCTCCTTATTTGTCATTTATGAGAATTTGGGGTTGCGAGGCGTATATTCATGACATGTCTAACGACAAGCACGCACCCAGATCCAACAAATGTCTTTTTGTAGGGTATCCTAAGAAAACACGTGGTTATTACTTCTACAACCGTCACGAGGACAAAGTGTTTGTATCTCGTGATGCTGTCTTTTTAGAAAACGATATTATTTCTAATAGACAAAGTGGGAGAAAGTTTGAACTTGATGAAGTTCACAAGAGCCACAAACCGAGAATGAATTAGAGGAAAACGTTCCCTCCTCGTCTGAAACTGTTGTTGTCCCTAGAAGGTCAAGTAGAATAGTTCATCAACCTGACCGTTACCTCGGATGTATCGAGGAAGATGGAGATTTGTTACTTTTTGAAAGTGACGAACCCACCACCTACAAGTCAGCCGTTTCTAGTCCCAACTCCACGCATTGGCTCGAGGCCATGCAATCCGAAATGGATTCTATGTGCGAAAATCAAGTATGAGACTTGGTAGACTTACCTGAGAAGGTACGACCTCTTCAGTGCAGGTGGATCTACAAGATCAAAATCGGCATAGATGGACATAATAATGTCTACAAAGCTAGATTGTTGGCGAAAGGCTTCACTCAAGTTCATGGTTTACACTATGATGAAACCTGTGCCCCGGTCGCTATGCTTCGATCCATTAGGATTCTCTTAGCGGTTGCCGCTTTTCATAACTATGAAATTTGGCAAATGGATGTCAAAATCGCCTTCTTGAATGGGAATCTAGAAGAGGAAGTGTACATGACACAACCTGAAGGTTTTGTGGATAAATCCAACCCTAAGAAGGTGTGCAAACTTAAGAGATCCATTTATGGTTTTAAGCAAGCATCCAGGAGTTGGAATCATCGCTTCGATCATGTTATCAAACAAAATGGTTTCACTCGAAGTGTCGAGAAGCCATGTTTATACATGAAGTTTAGTGGGAGCAAAGTTACTTTCCTTCTTTTGTATCTGGATGACATACATCTCATTGGGAATGATATACCAATGCTTACTTCTACAAAGAAGTGGCAAGGGAAACATTTCCAGATGAAGGATTTGGGAGAGGCACAACGCATTTTGGGTATCCGGATCTATAGAGATAGATTGAAAAGGATACTAGCATTAAGTCAAGAAGCTTATATAGATAAGATTCTTGTTCGGTTCAAAATGAAAGACTGTAACACCCGGAAATGTACCCTATTTTTCTAGTAGAAATATTTTACGGAATCGTTTCAGTAATTTTTAAGTTTTAATTAAGAATTTCAAGTTTCGAGTCGAATTTAGAATTTCCGAGTTCGTATTTGGAATTTCTGCGAGATTCCATGAAAATCCCGTCTTAAGACGAGTTTGACTTTTCTTGACTTTTGAGTCGAGTTTGACTTTTCTTGACTTTTGAGTCGAGTTTGACTTTTCTTGACTTTTGAGTCGAGGTTTGACTTTTCTTGACTTTTGAGTCGAGTTTGACTTTTCTTGACTTTCGAGTCGAGTTTTACTTCCGTTGACTTTTTCCCTTCATATCCACTCATACTCCTTACCCTATTTTTCCTACACAAACACATACCAAACATTTCTTCCTCTCTAAGAAAGATCAAACCCTTGCCTCCCTATTGTTTTTTCGATCTTTGATTCGTCCTAGCTCATTCATTACTCGATAGAATTCACGTAAGTTCGTCTCATTCTTCTCCCCGTACCTTCCTCTATCCGTATTGATATTAAAATCATCGTCTTTCTCACTTTTCAATCTTTCCGTCTTTCTCAAGATGAACGTTATTCATCTTTTTACGATCTATTTGTAGGTTGTGACCTCCAAGATCCCGACAAAGACTATTTCCTTATAGAAGAGGAGCTTGACGATTAGTAGAGACGCTTAAAGGTAACGGTGAAGGGTTACTCGGTATCATTTACGTGTTTTACATGTTTATATGCTAGAAATCGTATTTAGAATACGATTAGGAAGAGTAGGAATCATGCTATGTTTAATGGATGATGTTATATGATGAATGTTGATGATATATATTGATTGTTGATGATTATTAGAAGCATTTATGAGAATTGGATTGAATTGGTTAAGTGAGCAAGGCTCACGGGTGAACTGGTGTTCCCTGCCGGTCGACCGGCCGCCGGTCTGCCAACCGGCTGGGAACACATCAGTAACACCTTTGGAAATTTTGGATTTGTATGAAGAGGGGCTCTGTGCCGGTCGACCGGCCGCCGGTCGACTGACCGGCCCAGACCACATTTCTCTGTTTTTGGTGATTTTTGGTTTTTGCCCTGTGTTCTGAGCCGGCCCACCGGCCACCGGTCCCCTGCCCGGCCTGGAACACGGCTGTGTTTTCTTCTTGAAATTTCTAAATCTCGTAATTTATAATAGTTCGCATGATTCGTTTATCGTATAATTTTACGTAGTGACTTATAATATTCATGTTTTTGATATATGATATTTCATTCGCTTGTATCACATGTTTTGTGACGGTTTTTGCTATGTCCCACTTTGAGTCGGTTTTTACAAATGATACGGTTTGAGCACTATTTTGTCTTGTGCGTTGTACTCTCATTCCCTTGGCTACCTCCACGTTCGTAAGGCTGGAATGTCGGAACGGGGAGGTATCCTACTGCTTAATTGCATGTGTAGTGGGCATACGACGACGTTGTTGGGAGTTGAACGCATTGCGTTGATCGACCCGGCCGTCAAATGTTGTTTACTTGCGAGGTGGTGTTATTTGCATGTAGCGTACCGCTTGTTATGAGGCTTGAGCTCTTTTCCGCCTCTTTCGTGAATTATTCTACCGAATTTGGGGTACTCGGCGTCATATGATTGACCGAGTCTTGGATGCGAAACGTTTATCGCATGTCGAACTGGAAAAGGCGATTCCGGGATTCTGGCCAGATTTAGACTAGGACCGTATTATTATCGTCGTCCTACCGGAGGAAATTAGTGAACATATACGAAATGTGATCGTGTATGCGTTTCAGGGAAATGCTTATCCCGTGGATGCCTGTTACTCATACTTGCCATGTACACGATGCTAGTGCGTTTCATTTACCGTGAGAGATGTCGTCTTTATGTTGTTATACTTGAATGCGTGATTTCATGATTGATTATTCATGATCATTGCATGACTTGGCATGGTTTGTTTGTCGAGGCTCAATCTTATCAATCTTATACCGCTAACGGTGAGATGCAAGCCCTAGTGAGCGTATTCGATTGCCTAAGAGTGTCTTTCCCGAGTCTTGAATAACATGATGGTTACTGATTTGATTTCTATATGATCTTATCTTTATATCTCGTATTGCCTATTTATTCTTATCGCAACTCACATGTATATATATATATGCATGCTTTACTTTCGTATTACCTTATGTGTACGTTTGATGTAATATGGCTGGGAGAACCCGGAGTTACTCCCCACTGACTGTTGCATTCATGTTTTTCATGGATGAACAGGTTGCATGCTATGGATGACTTTTTGGATCTGATATTTTGGGGTTCGGGTGTGAGCTAGCGGGCGTTGTCCCTGGAAGTTCACCTCTAGACGATAGTAGATAGTTTTTGTCAAACACTTGTTCTTTGCTAACATTTGAAGAGACCCCGTCTCTTTGTTGTATATTTTCGCGTTTAGTTTGTAACATTTTGACACACCTCGTGTTCTATATAACTTGCATGTTTAAAGGTTTTTAAAATACCGTATTTCCGCATATTATTCACATGCTTGTTTGATTTATTATTCCGCATTCGCGAGGGTTGTCACAGTTGGTATCAGAGCTTTGCCGCTCCCGACGCACACACGTGAACCCTAACTTAAACTACTTGACCGTGAAATAATAAATGAGAGAGTTGGGTAGAAGCTAAGGACTTTATTTGGTAGTCTATTTGTTTATGCTAATTGATAGGATAACTTAATTTATCTTTGTTTCTTATGAAGATGGTTAGACCGCGTTCAGCTGATAATATTATGATGGAGGCTCTTGCTCAAGTGCTGAAGAATCAGCAAGATGCCGCTCTCGCTAATGCCAACCAAGTTCCCCCTAGAAGGGAGGACAACCAACAAGGTGGTTATGCATGGGTGGCGGGTCAAATTGCAAGGAGTAAGATAGTGCCTTATGGTGGAGAGCCTGATCCTACGGAGCTATCCGACTGGTTCCGTGAGATGGAAAAGCAGTTTGATCTTTACCAAGTCCGGGAAGAGGATAAAGTAAGGATAGCAAAGCACTTTCTAGTGCGGGAAGCCGACAATTGGTGGGCTATCACTAGTGCCACTGCCGTGCTTGAAGAGGACTTTAATTGGTCTTGCTTTAAGGCTCTTGTGGAGGGTAGGTTTTACCCTAAAGAGCTTAAACAGCAAAGGCTTAAAGAGTTCATTGACTTTAAGCAAGGCAACCTATCGGCTCAAGATTTTACAACGGAGTTTAATACACTCGCTCATTTCGCGCCAAGGCTTATTCGTGATGATGAAGATCGTGCTTTCTATTATCGCAATAAGTTGAATGCCGTGCTTCAAAGTAAGGTGAGAAGGGGTACCGCATCCTTTGGAGATCTTTATGATGATGCCTTGTGGGCTGAAAATTCAATGAAGGCTATTAGGGATGAAGCTTTAATGAATAATCCCTCTCCTTCTTATGCTCCGAGGCCGAATGCTTTTGGGAAAAGGCCGTTTATTCCGTCTTCTTCTAATTCCTATGCTAACAAGAGGAGGTTTAATCCTTCTTCCAATGCCAATTCAAGGAATCCTTCTCCTTTTATTCCTAGAGCTACTTCAAATGTAGTTCATAGACCTTATGCTCCTCCAGCTCAAGCTCAAGGTCGTGTATGTAACCGTTGTAGGCAACCACACCATCCCGGTGTGCCTTGTTCAAACCGACCTTATCTCTGTTACTTTTGTCAAAAGGGTGGTCATCGTTATGAAGATTGCCCCGATCGAAAGTTGCCTCCTCCTCCTCCTCCTAAGCCTAAGGGTTCAATCTTTGTCATGAGTCGTGCCGAAGCCGACGCTTATCCCGAGATCATTACGGGTATGTTCTCAATCTTAGAGCAACCGTGTCTTATTTTATTTGATACCGGTGCTTCAATGTCTTTTGTGTCATCAACCTATGCTAATAAATTATCAATCAAACCGACATCTAGTGGGGATACTCCCATATCCTTACCATCCGGAGATATTATCTCTTGCTCTACTCTTTATCCAAATGTACCTATATCTATTTCGGGTTCTATATTTCCCGCAAATCTCCTTAAGTTTCCTCTAGGAGAGTTTGATATTATTTTAGGTATAGATTGGTTAGCTATGTATCATGCTAGATTCGAGTGTCGTGATCAAAAGATTTTCTTAAAGAGTCCTTTAGGTGTTAGAATAACCTATAAGGGATCTCATCCCCGTAAAGGTGTGTCTTTAATTGCCGCTTTGAAGTTGGTAAGTATGGTTAGAAAAGGTTACAAAGCATTCTTGTGTGTTGTGACTTCTTCAAATACCTCTTTGCCAAGTATTGAAGATGTGCCTATTGTTCGAGAGTTCATTGCCGTATTCCCTGAAGATTTGCCCGGGATTCCTCCCGAGAGAGATGTCGAATTCTCTATTGATCTTGTCCCTGGTTCTGGTCCAATTGCCAAAGCTCCTTATCGTATGGCTCCTTCTGAATTGAAAGAGTTAAGAAAGCAGTTGGATGATATGATTGAAAAAGGTTTTATTCGACCAAGTGCCTCGCCTTGGGGTGCTCCTGTCCTTTTTGTGAAGAAGAAGGATGGTTCTATGAGATTGTGGATCGATTATCGTGAATTGAATCGGATTACAATCAAGAATAGGTATCCTTTACCGAGAATTGAAGATTTGTTTGATCAATTAAAGGGTGCTTCTACTTTTTCGAAGATTGATTTGAGATCGGGTTATCATCAAAGTCCGGTTAGAGATGTTGATATTCCAAAGACCGCTTTTAGTACGAGGTATGGCCATTATGAATTTAAAGTAATGCCTTTTGGATTGACCAATGCTCCCGCTATCTTTATGGATCAGATGAACCGCACATTTAGTGAATATCTTGACAAGTGTGTGGTGGTATTCATTGATGATATTCTTATTTTCTCCAAATCCGAAGAATAGCATGCTATTCATCTAAGGATTATTTTGGGTGTTCTTCGTCGTCTGAAGTGGTATGCTAAGTTCTCCAAGTGTGAATTTTGGTTATCTAAGGTGTCCTTTCTTGGGCATGTGATTTCTAAAGAAGGTGTTATGGTGGATCCTTCTAAGATTGAAGCTGTGGTGGATTGGAAGAGTCCGACCGATATTAGAGAGATTCGAAGTTTTCTTGGTTTAGCTGGTTATTACCGTAGATTTGTCAAGGATTTTCTCTAAGCTTGCTAGACCGATGACTCAGTTGTTGAAGAAGGAAACGAAATTTCTATGGAATGAAGCTTGTGAAAATGCGTTTCAAGAATTAAAGACGAGGTTAACTACCGCTCCGGTGTTGACTTTGCCTGAAGATGGAGTAGACTTTGATGTCTATTGTGATGCTTCTAAAATGGGTTTAGGTTGTGTTCTTATGCAAAATAGGAAAGTGGTGGCTTATGCTTCAAGGCAATTGAGAGTTCATGAA
>JAIUZE010005088.1:0-35277 GCA_022085475.1 Heliosperma pusillum
CACCGTTGAAGGGTTCTAGTGAAAGAAAAAGATTCTTATTTCCAGTCATGTCTCTCGAACATCCACTGTCGAGATACCATAGATTATTTTCCTTCACTATTACCTGCATGAGAATCAAATACAGCTTTTAGGTACCTACGCTAAGTTGGGTCCTTTGTGGTTAGTGACTTTGTATATTTGATCCTTCCTAACCCATACCTGTTTGACAATTCTTTTCTTCTTAGGATAGGGTTTGCTAGATTTATTAACATGTTTGTTATAGTTGCGACGCACATTAGGTTTAAATGACTGCTTCTGATTCACATTAGGTTTAGATTTTGAAGATACAGATGTGTAATCGAAAGCCATGTCATAAAACCATCTAAACTCATTATTTCTTACCTCATCACGTTGAGGTTCAGATTCGGACTCACTAGACACGTCATGTTCTTTCACAAAATCAGTTTGATTTTTGTTGTCGTTAACATATTTAACACAATTATCTTTAACATGACCGTTGTGACCACAATAGTTGCAAATCAAATATTCTGAAAGATTGACGTACTTCCTTCTTCTGAAATCACGGTCAGAAGGAGTGGATTTGCACTTATCATGGTCTCTACGACTATAGCATTCATGACCTAGACCCATCTTCATGTTATTATTAGATTGTTCGGTAAGGAAGTCTAAGACCTTCTGACTTCCTTCCCACTTATCATGAACTTTTCGTGCATGTAGGAGCAATTCCTTCAAAGACTGAATTTTTTTTTCACATGACGAATGATCTACATTCGAGTCTTTGGAGGGATTGTTCTTTTTGAAATTTTCACGAAAGTCATTGAAACGGTTGTTCAAGATAAGTTTCTCCTCATTGTGTTGACTTTTGGCTTGGGAGAATTCAGCCTTCAAATCTTTCAATTGCTGAGAAAGAAAAGAGTTTACTTTCTCATGATCAAGAATAACAACTTCCTTTGCCTTAGCTTGAGATTGTAAAAGCTCAGTGACTTTCTTCAATTCTAAAGTTATAGCTTCATTAGCTATAACTTTGGCTTGAAGGTGCTTAATGTTGAGCTTCAACTCTGAGATTATAGCTTCATTAGCTATAACTTTAGACTAAAGAGCTTCTTTCTCAACATTTGTCTTGTCTGAAGTTATAGCTGAAGTTGCCATAACTTTAGACTTGAGCTTTTTAGCTTTGGCCTTAAGAAGTTGGTTTTCCTCAGCAATGTCAAGAATTTGTTCTTTAAGATCTTTTAATTCAAGACTCTGCTCATGACAATGATCTAAGGCTTCTTCGAAATACTTAATTAAAGACTTCTTAGATAAATTCTTAACTTGCTTTTTAAGTTCAAGATGACTAACCTCTTCGTCATCTTCTGAATCTGATTCTGAATCTGAGTTGCCAACAAGACACATCTCGGTTTTGCTTTCATTGTCACTGTCAGAAATTAGGTCAAGACTGACGTTGCTTAGACACAAGTTGGCGACTTCCTCTTCCTCTGACTCGTCGTCCTCTGTGTCGAGATCTCCCCAGCCATAAGCCATCATCACTTGCTTGAATTCCTTCTTGGTTTTGTCTCGTTGATTTTTGTCTTTTATTTTCTTCCATGTGGGGCAATCTTTGATCATGTGATCATTATCCCCACATTTGAAGCAACCACGACTTGAAAGAGACCCTTTTGACTCAATTGGCTTCTTGTAAGATTTGTTGGTGTTGTTGTTAAACGTTTTCCCTTGTGGTTTATTAAAGAACTTTTTCTTAAAACGTCTAGCAAATAACACTGTTTCATCTTCTAGATCCGAATCTTGTCTTTCACTAGATTCGGCCTGTAAAGCCACCTTCTTGCTATTACTATCATTTGCCGCATCTTCATCAAGAGTAATCTCATGAGCCATTAGAGTTCCAAGTAGCTCTTGATAAGATAGGTCAGATAGGTCTTTACATTCCTCAATTACCGTCACCTTAGGTCTCCATCGTTTAGATAGACTTCTAAGGATCTTCCTTGCAATTTCCTCGGAGTCAAAAGTTTTTCCAAGATTTTTCAATTCATTAATGATACTGGAGAAGCGAGTGGACATGCTGTCAAGCGATTCATTTTGTTCCATGGAGAACAGCTCGTATTTTCGCATAAGTAGTGCAATACGTTGCTTTTTGACAACAGTTGTCCCCTCATAAGCTAACTCAAGACCATCCCATATTTCCTTGGCAGTATAACTAGATGAGAAACGATCAAATTCAGTATGGGTCATGCCGTTTTGCAACAGACTAATAGCCTTTGAATTTTTCTCAGCTTTCTTATAATCTGCCTCAACATAGTCATCTTCTTTCTTTTCGATAGAAGTGCCAGTGGCCGTTCCAAGCATGATCTTATTAGGACCATTCTTAATGATTAGCCAACACTCCCAATCGTTACCCTTAATGAAATGGGTCATCATATTTTTCCATAGACTGTAGTTCTTCCCATCGAATACGGGACACTTCAGATGTTTGGAATCCATTAAAATAAAATTAAATGCATCGGAAAATAAATAAAAATAAAAAGATAAATGGATCAGACTCCTTGCTGTAAGGCAATCAAGAGCACGAGGCTCTGATACCAATTGTAGAGTCTATTGATCGAATACGAAAGAGGGGGGGGGGGGGGGAATTGAGTATTAAAAAATAGCCCCACTTTTTGATTTATATGTATGTAATTAATTTTTGATTTATGAATTAAAATCAACTAATTAATGAATCAAAGTAAGCGCGAATAAACGAAATAACGACAGAGAGAGGCCCCCGATTTTTGAATGTGTTTTCAAGTTTCACACGTTGAAACCTACGTCAGATTCATCGTTAATTAATTTTTAGTACCTTCTAACGGATTACAAAAATTATCAACCCACTCGTATAATCAACACTATGATTATAACTCAAGGTGAGTATCGCTAAATACTCTATACTATCTTACGCTAATAAGAAAGTACAATATAACTCACACAGATTTCCCGTTAAAGAATTGTAAGCTTATAATGATGTACTATTATCCAATAACGTATTTCACTCAAGCGATTGATAATAATTGATGCACGACTCTTTTGAAAAACAAACTCTAAAAATAATAAATATTTGCTCAAAGGTTTGCTTTAAAATGATTTTGGAAAAACAACACAAGTAAAATAATAGCCGTGTGATATGTTGTGTATTTCGTGTGTTTTACAATTTGTATGTGAATGAGTATTTATAGTAGAAGAATCATAGTAGATCTAAAACCCTAGTATAATATTTAATAAAGATACTTATCTTATCATAAAATAATATTTGCTTATCTTTTAGAAATATCTTTATCTCAAAATATTATTTGGTTTTATCTTATAGAAATATATTTATCTTTATATCTCAAAATATTGTTGTAAAGATATAGTAGAATCCTAGATTAGGTAAACTAAGGAAACAACCTAGGTTGGCCGAAATCCTCTAGCTCACGAAACCCTAGGAGGCACGCAACCCTAGGTGGCACAAACTAGGTTTACACGAAACCCTAGATGGCTCAAACACTAGGTGGGCTAATTAGGTTAACAACAAATTGAGATAGAATATATTAGAAACCCTAGGTAGCATGACAACCCATAAGTTGTATGACTAACCAATAGAATCTCATAAATATATTCTCTATTAAAATAATTTGATAAATATATAAAAATACTCTTTCACTTTTGAAAACATTTCAAAACATTTTATTTCCAAAATCATGCATCAATATTTTATCATCCAAAATCATAGGCTAAAGCTATAACTTTTGAACATAAAATCTCTCGAATGGAATAGTTACCGAATGACGACCTATACTATCTCATCTTCACAAAGATCTTCAGTATACGGATCATCTCTTCATCTTGATCACAAAGACCCTCCATCTCGAGTCTTGTGTAGATTTATGTAGATCTTGTTTGAAGCGATTTACCTTAAAGTTATGCCTGGTTAGCTATAACTTCCATGTTCACTTCCAAAGTTATTCCTGAAGTTGTTATACCTTTGTCTCACAGACTTTATCAAAGTTATGTCTAACTTTGATCTTTCTTCTCATAATTGTTGCTAGCTATAATAAGACTAAAGCACACAATTACACGCATATGATATATCGAGTAAAACATATTAGTACGTAAACACATGTCATTATCAAAACTATCAAATTGGTCCAACAAATTCCCCCTTTTTGATGATGACAAGTCTCATATGATTTTCTCACGAGATCTACTTAACAATGTGACTAAGTAATAGTTCCCCCTCAACAAAGCACTCCAAAGTTATAGCAACTTTGATCGCAAGAACAAAACAACTTAGCCAAAGTTATAGCTTTAGAGAATTTAAGAGATAACGAGTCTTGACAAGGAGCAATCTTAAGCAAAGACTCAAATCATATCATTTCTTCCCCCTCTTGGCATCATTGAAAAGACAAGAACAAAGACATGAAACGACTAGAATAACACATGTCAAGGCAAGAAATAGATATGCAAAATACGCAATATAACACGATATATATCAAGCAAAATAAAGTGTAAATGTTGATTAAACTACAAACCACAAAATATATTGTTAGGTGCCATTGGGCCGAATAGACAATGTCAAAATAAGCCAAATGGGCCGAATAGGATTAGTAGTTTAAGAGTTAAAACAACCAAGGATAGAAAAATCAAGGCATTTTGGGTTGACGGATTTTGTTAGGATCGACATAACCGGGCCTAGTGCGGTACTCAAGAGTGGAGAGACGATCAAGGCAATTAGACACATGAGAAGCTTGAGCGGTGAGGCAAACATCAAAGTTCCGAACTTCCAACGAAAGAGCCTCCGTCGCATCGTATATAGTACGCATTCCCTCACGCATCTCCGTCCCGCTCTTAACCAACGACCCGCCTTGGCTCACCAAGAATGTCATCCTATCCCTTTGCCTATACGCCGCTTGCTTACAATCGATAATATTTCGTTCCAACTTAGCAAGGCGATCATCCACACCATCCATCCATGTCCTCATCGCATGACTCACACCCGACCCACCTTGGTCACGGGTTGAGCCCAAAGAACCCATGCCCACGGCTTGAACAACCGTGTCCAAAACCGTCTCAATTTTCTTATCCTGCGCATCCAAGCGCTCCATAATACTACCAATGAAAATATCTAATTTGGATTCAATCACAGAAAAATCAGCCCCACCCGAAGACAATCCAACCGAACCTCCTTTGACCAAAAATAACAACTCCGGACCATTAGCATCAAGCTTCATAAGTTTCAAGAACGTATCACACATTTCATCTTTTACGGCGACCCCATAATTGTGCATATTAACAACTCCCTTCGACTCAAAGAGCCGTGACAACCACATGCCATACGGCAAGTCAAGAGTAGAGTAAAATTTGTCTTCGGTCACCGAGAAAGCGGTTTGTGAAATACGATTAAAAACAAGAGAAGGTAAATTAACCCGATTGCCCTCCAACCAATGCTTAACGACTAACATCTCATAGCATGCAATTTTATCACGTCCGCCCCGTCGCGGAATCACAGTATTCCATAAAAAGTTTAACATAAATTTCAGTTTCGGAGAAACACTACCCGCCAACACGCAACTCGACACCACCGCCCCAACATCAAAATACTGCTTAACCTCCAGCTTAGCCATGTCCGTCAGTTCCTCCCATGACGTACTCGGATTGATTTTGATTCCATCATCAGGAACCGAAAACAGAGTACAAAAGTCCGTCACGGAAATCGAAACTGAACGGCCATTTATGACGGCATGTAAGACTCCATTGTCTAAAGAAACAGAGGAAAAGAATTGAATTACCTCAATCGGATACACCGGACCCGAAAACTCAGCCATCGTTTCCCATTCTTGGAAATTCAGAAAATCAGAAAAGAATCCCAAAGCCCTATACTTGTCACACCAAGCCTTAGGATAATACCGACCACCGTGTATTCCATATTGAGCAACCCGGTTCACAAGTTTTCTTTCGTCTTTTGTAAGACGGAGTTTAGCAATTCCCAAAGATGTTTCTTGCGGCGAAAAATCACGAAGAGTTACCCGTGTAGTCTCCTCGGAAACCGTGTCAGTGGGTTCGTTTGTAACATCTTCTTGGAGTCTACCTTTGCCTTTATTTAACCGTCTTCTTTTCGTACCCTCGAGACCCGCACCCGACTCGGTTTGGTTTGGGTTGGGTGATTGTTGTGTGGGAGGAGAAGAGGTATTTTTAGGCATGCTTGGCTTGGGGGTTTTCAGATTTGGGTTTTTGGCAAGTTTTGATCTAGTGGAAGCCATTGTTGAAGGTTGAAGGTTGAAGGTTGAAGGTTTGTGTGTTGTTTGTAGTGGAACCGTGAGGAAGGAGAGGAAGTGGTAAAAAATTGGTTGAGAATTAATGTGGTAAAAGTAATAGGTGTAAGAGTAATTATGATTGTGTAAGGGTAGGTTTTTACTTTTGTACTTAGGCACATGGGTGTGCCGTCACACTTGATGTCTTTCCTTTTTTTTTTTTTTTTTTTTTTCAATTTTAATTTTGGTAGGAAAAGAATCTTGGGTGGTTATTTTTGTTGAGATATGGTAAGGATAGAGTTTTGGTAATATTTATTTGAGAATTTCGGCCAAAAAGAATTGCATGGGTAGAATTTTGGTTTGATTAGGAAAGTGAATAAGATAGGTTTTTGGCAAATAAGTGGTTAATAATTCAATTTCCATAAAACACTAAATATGCAAGATACTTACGTAAAATATATTATATTAAACACAAATATACTAGCAATGAAATATGCGGACACAGTCATATAATCTCGTCTTAATCTAGCCAGTCACGCAGGTTCACAAAATAAATAAGATGAAATTAATTGCTACCGATTAAACCAATTTCCAACCGCAAAATCTCAAAACGTCTTCTCGCTAACGCCTTTGTTAAAATGTCAGCCCATTGATTGTCAGTACTACAAAATTCGAGTTTAATGTTGCCCTTTTCGACATGGTCACGCAAAAAATGATGTCTAATGTCTATATGCTTAGTACGAGAATGCTGAGCTGGGTTCTTAGAAATAACAATAGCACTCGTATTATCACAGAAAACAGGCATACAACAAACATTAACACCATAATCACATAGTTGTTGCTTTAACCAAAGTAGTTGAGAACATACCAGTCCTGCAGCGATATATTCGGCTTCTGCAGTAGATAACGCAACCGAATTTTGCTTCTTTGAGCCCTACGTTATTATGCAAGGTCCAACAAAAGTAGCGAATCCAGAGGTACTTTTTCTATCTAAAGAACATCCCGCATAATCTGCGTCTGAATATCCTACTAGATTGAAATTACACTCAAGTGGATACCACAAAGATAAGTTAGATGTACCAATTAAATATCTCAAGATACGTTTAACTGCAATCATATGTGATTCCTTAGGACATGATTGAAATCTAGCGCAGACACATACGCTGAACATAATGTCAGGTCTACTTGCAGTTAAATATAGTAAAGAACCAATCATACCTCGATATGTAGTCTCATCTACGGACTTACCATTTTCGTCTAAGGTCAACTTTTTGTCAGTTACCATAGGCGTGTCCATTGGATGAGCGTTCTCCATACAAAATTTTCTGATTAGCTCCTTGACATATTTTTGTTGGTGAATCTTTATCCCTTCTTTGGTTTGTTGAATTTGCAATCCTAGGAAGAATTTTAATTCTCCCATCATGCTCATTTCAAATTCTGAGGTCATAAGATCTGAAAAATACTTGCACAATTTATTGTTAGTAGAACCAAAAATAATATCGTATACATAAATTTGAGCAACAAGTAAATCACAACCCTCGGATTTTAGAAATAGGGTTTTGTCGACAGATCCTCTCTTAAAATTGTTTTGTAATAAAAATTTTGACAATCTGTCGTACCAAGCCCTAGGCGCTTGTTTCAAACCATATAAAGCTTTATCGAGTTTAAAAACATGGTTTTGAAACTTGCTATTCAAAAACCAGGAGATTGTTCAACAAAAACCTCTTCTTCCAAATAACCGTTAAGAAATGCAGTCTTAACGTCCATTTGGAATAATTTCATTCCTTTATGAGCTGCGAAGGCGATGAGCAAGCGAATGGCTTCAAGTCTTGCTACTGGAGCGAATGTCTCGTCATAGTCAATCCCTTCTTGTTGATTATAACCTTGAACGACCAATCGAGCCTTGTTACGAACTATAACTCCTGAATAATCTAGTTTATTTCTAAATACCCATCGAGTACCAATCACAGTTCGATTAGAAGGTCGTGGCACAAGGTGCCATACTTTATTGCGTTCGAACTGTTGAAGCTCTTCTTGCATAGCCACAATCCAGTCGGATTCTGCAAGAGCTTCCTTGATGTTGGTAGGCTCTATGGTAGATAGAAATGAATAGAATGAACAAAAGTTATTTAATGTTCGCCTCGTTTGAACTCCTTTAGTCAAACTTCCTAGGATACTATCCATAGGATGAGAACTCTTATATTTCCATTTCTTAGAGTTCCTAGGCTCATCATCATCTGATGAACTATCATTTTCCTCAAATGATTCAGAATCAAGATTGGTTCCCCCTGAGTTGAACTCTGGGGTTATAGCTGAAGTTGGTACAACTTCAGTTACACCATCTTGGTTCTGGTTCAAAGTTATAGCATCATCAGCAATAACTTCAGTTTCCTTTTCCTTGTTTTGAGAAGCGACATTCGTATCATCAACAATTGTCTCAGTTCTCTGTTCAAGGTCATTTGCGGATTTATCAAGTTCATCATTGATTCCTTCAATAACTTCTTCATTATTGTCTGGCGCGTCATCTCTTGAAAGGCGAAAGTCTGGATCATTCATGTCTTCTTCTTCATTCTGTTCAACTTGTTCAGGCACATTATCTTCATCAAATACAACATGAACACTTTCTTCTATGCACAACGTTCTTTTGTTAAAAACTTTAAAATCTTTACTATGATTAGAATAACCAACAAACACAGCTTCGTCACTTCGTGGATCAAATTTGCTCAAATTACTTTTTCCATTATTATGGACAAAACATTTACGACCGAAGCAACGAAGGTGAGCTATATTGGGTTTTCTCCCTCTTAAAAGTTCATAGGGAGTCTTTTTGAGAATAGGTCTAATCATAGCTATTGGCACATAGCATGCAGATACTTATGGCTTATGCCCAAAAGTCTTAAGGAAGGCCACTACACAAACGCATTAGTCGGGCCAGTCCTCTAATGTTCTATTCATACGTCCACGACACCATTTGTTGTGGGTTGTGGTGCAGAAAAGTTATGTCCTACACCATTCTTCCTACAATATTCTATAAAAGCTTGATTATCAAATTCGGTGCCATGATCCGTACGAATGGAAACTAACTTTTTATCATACTTGTTTTGGGCGAGCTTCATTAGTACTACAAACTCATCAAAAGTTTCATCTTTAGTAAAGAGAAAGATAGGCCATACATGCCTGGAGTAGTCGTCGACTAGGATGAATACGTACCTTGATCCACCGCGGCTTCTGACTTTCATAGGTCCACACAAATCCATGTGTACCAACTCAAGTGGACGCTCTGTACTAACTACTCGTTTTGGTTTGAATGAAGATCTAACTTGTTTACATCGGGCACATGAGTCACACATCTTTTCTTGTTCGAATTTGATTGAGGGTAGACCCTCAACTAAATCCCAAGACTTAAGTTTCTTTAAAATCGTTGGACTGATGTGTGCAAACCTATTGTGCCACAAGCATGAATCATCCACAGTGACTTTCATGCACGTAAAGGAACTTGTACTAACTTTGTTTAAATCAATCATATACACGTTCCGTTTACGTAGACCTTCTAAGATAACATTGCTAGTTCCTTCAATTATGATACGACAAACATTTGAATGAAAAACGACTTTGTTGCCTTTGTCACATAGTTGAGAGATACTTAGCAAGTTATGTTTAAGGCCATCTACCAGATATACGTTATTGATAGCATGTGAAGAAGATATACCAATCTTACCTACACCAATTATGTTGTCCTTCTTATTGTCTCCAAAGGTGACCTTGCCACCGTTGAAGGGTTCTAGTGAAAGAAATAAATTCTTGTTTCTAGTCATGTGCCTCGAACATCCACTGTCGAGATACCAAAGATTGTTTTCTTTCACTGTTATCTGCAGGAGAATCAAATATAGCTTTTAGGTACCCACGCTAAGTTGGGTCCTTTGTGGTTAGTGACTCTATGTATTAGATCCTTCCTAACCCATACCTGTTTAACAATTCTTTTCTTCTTAGGATAGGGTTTGCTAGGTTTATTATATTGTTTCTTATTGTTGTGACGCACATTAGGTTAAAACGACTGCTTCTGATTCACATTAGGTTTGGATTTTGAAGGTACAGATGTGTAATCGAAAGCCATGTCATAAAACCATCTAAACTCATTATTTCTAACCTCATCACGTTGAGGTTCAGATTCGGACTCACTAGACACGTCATGCTCTTTCACAGAATCAGTTTGATTTTTGTTGTCGTTAACATATTTAACACAATTATCTTTAACATGACCGTTGTGACCACAATAATTGCAAATCAGATATTCTGAAAGATTGACGTACTTCCTTCTTCTGAAATCACGATCAGAAGGAATGGATTTGCATTTATCATGGTCTCTACGACTATAGCATTCATGACCTAGACCCATCTTCATGTTATTGTTAGACTATTCGGTAAGGAAGTCTAAGACCTTTTGACTTCCTTCCCACTTATCATGAACTTTTCGTGCATGTAGGAGCAATTCCTTCAAAGACTGAATTTCTTTTTCACATGACGAATGATCTACATTCGAGTCTTTGGAGGGATTGTTCTTTTTGAAATTTTCACGAAAGTCATTGAAACGTTTGTTCAAGATAAGTTTCTCTTCATTATGTTGACTTTTGGCTTGGGAGAATTCAGCCTTCAAATCTTTCAATTGCTGAGAAAGAAAAGAGTTTACTTTCTTATGATCAAGAATAACAACTTTCTTTGCCTTAGCTTGAGATTGTAAAAGCTCATTGACTTTCTTCAATTCTAAAGTTATAGCTTCATTAGCTATAGCTTTGGCTTGAAGATGCTTAATATTGAGCTTCAACTCTGAGATTATAGCTTCATTAGCTATAACTTTAGACTCAAGAGCTTCTTTCTCAACATTTGTCTTGTCTGAAGTTATAGCTGAAGTTGCCATAACTTTAGACTTGAGCTATTTAGCTTTGGCCTTAAGAAGTTGGTTTTCCTCAGCAATGTCAAGAATTTGTTCTTTAAGATCTTTCAATTCTAGACTCTGCTCATGACCATGATCTAAGGCTTCTTCAAAATACTTAATTAAAGACTTCTTAGATAAATTCTTAACTTGCTTTTTAAGTTCAAGATGACTAACCTCTTCGTCATCTTCTGAATCTGGTTCTGAATCTGAGTTGCCAACAAGACACATCTCTGATTCGCTTTCATTGTCACTGTCAGAAATTAGGTCAAGACTGACGTTGCTTAGACACAAGTTGGCGACTTCCTCTTCCTCTGACTCGTCGTCCTTTGTGTCGAGATCTCCCCAGCAATAAGCCATCATTACTTGCTTGAATTCCTTCTTGGTTTTGTCTCGTTGATTTTTGTCTTTGATTTTCTTCCATGTGGGGCAATCTTTGATCATATGATCATTATCCCCACATTTGAAGCAACCGCGACTTGAAAGAGACCCTTTTGACTCAATTGGCTTCTTGTAAGATTTGTTGGTGTTATTGTTAAACGTTTTCCCTTGTGGTTTATTAAAGAACTTTTTCTTAAAACGTCTAGCAAATAACACTATTTCATCTTCAAGATCCGAATCTTGTCTTTCACTAGATTCGGCATGTAAAGCCACCTTCTTGCTATTACTATCATTTGCCGCATCTTCATCAAGAGTAATCTCATGAGCCATTAGGGTTCCAAGTAGCTCTTGATAAGATAGGTCAGATAGGTCTTTACATTCCTCAGTTACCGTCACCTTAGGTCTCCATCGTTTAGATAGACTTCTAAGGATCTTCCTGGCAATTTCCTCGGAGTCAAAAGTTTTTCCAAGATTTTTCAATTCATTAATGATACTTGAGAAGCGAGTGGACATGCTGTCAAGCGATTCATTTTGTTCCATGGAGAACAGTTCGTATTTTCGCATAAGTAGTGCAATACGTTGCTTTTTGACAACAGTTGTCCCCTCATAGGCTAACTCAAGACCATTCCATATTTCCTTGGCAGTAGAACTAGATGAGAAACGATCAAATTCAGTATGGGTCATGCCGTTTTGCAACAGACTAATAGCCTTTGAATTTTTCTCAGCTTTCTTATAATCTGCCTCAACATAGTCATCTTCTTTCTTTTCGATGGAAGTGCCAGTAGCCGTTCCAAGCATGATCTTATTGGGACCATTCTTAATAATTAGCCAACACTTCCAATCGTTACCCTTTATGAAATGGGTCATCATATTTTTCCATAGACTGTAGTTCTTCCCATCGAATACGGGACACTTCAGATGTTTGGAATCCATTAAAATAAAATTAAATGCAGCGGAAAATAAATAAAAAATAAAAAGATAAATGGATCAGACTCCTTGCTGTAAGGCAATCAAGAGCACGAGGCTCTGATACCAATGGTAGAGTCTATTGATCGAATACGAAAGAGGGGGGGTGAATTGAGTATTAAAAACTAGCCCCACTTTTTCGATTTATATGATATGTAATTAATTATTTGATCTTATGAATGAAAATCAACTAATTAATTAATCAAAGTAAGCGCGAGTAACGAAATAACGAAAAGTAAAGAGATAAGAGAGAAGGCACACGATTTTGAGTGGTTCAGTTTCACACGTTGAAACCTACGTCCACTATTCTCGATTAATAATTTTTAGTACCTTTCTACGGATTACAAAAATTATCAACCCACTCGTATAATCAACACTATGATTATAACTCAAGGTGAGTAGCGCTAAATACTCTATACTATCTTACGCTAATAAGAAAGTACAATATAACTCACACAAGTTCCCGTTAAAGAATTGTAAGCTTATAATGATGTACTATTATCCAATAACGTATTTCACTCGAGCGATTGATAATAATTGATGCACGATTCTTTTGAAAAAACAAACTCTAAAAATAATAAATATTTGCTCAAAGGTTTGCTTTAAAACGATTTTGGAAAATCAACACAAGTAAAATAATAGCCGTGTAAAAAATGTGTATTTCGTGTGTTTTACCAGTTGTATGTGAATGAGTATTTATAGTAGTAGAATCATAGTAGATCTAAAACCCTAGTATAATATTTAATAAAGATACTTATCTTATCATAAAATAATATTTGCTTATCTTTTAGAAATATCTTTATCTCAAAATATTATTTGGTTTATCTTATAGAAATATATTTATTTTGATATCTCAAAATATTGTTGTAAAGATATAGTAGAATCCTAGATTAGGTAAACTAAGGAAACAAGCCTAAGGAGGCCGGATTCACCTAGCTCACGAAACCCTAGGAGGCACGCAACCCTAGGAGGCACAATACTAGGTTTCCACGAAACCCTAGATGGCTCAACCACTAGGTGGGCTAATTAGGTTAACAACAAATTGAGATAGAATATATTAGAAACCCTAGGTAGCATGACAACCCATAAGTTGTATTACTAACCAATAGAATCTCATAAATATATTCTCTATTAAATATTTGATAAATATAAAAATACTCTTTCACTTTTGAAAACATTTCAAAACATTTTATTTCCAAAATCATGCATCAATATTTTATCATCCAAAGTCATAGACTAAAGCTATAACTTTTGAACATAAAATCTCTCGAATGGAATAGTTACCAATGATAGCACCTGTACTATCTAATCTTCACAAAGATCTTCAGTATACGGATCATCTCTTCATCTTGATCACAAAGACCTTCCATCTCGAGTCTTGTGTAGTTTGATGTAGATCTTGTTTGAAGCGATTTTCCTTAAAGTTATGCCTGGTTAGCTATAACTTCCAAGTTCACTTCCAAAGTTATTCCTGAAGTTGGTATAACTTTGTCTCACAAACTTTATCAACGTTATGCCTAACTTTGATCTTTCTTCTCATAATTGTTGCTAGCTATAATAAGACTAAAGCACACAATTACACGCATATGATATATCGAGTAAAACATATTATTACGTAAACACATGTCATTATGAAAACTATGAAATTGGTCCAACAGACATGTCATAGGATCGATATTGTGGATTTGACTGGTGATGACTGTCTCACTTTGGGTTTGAATAGGGATCCTCTGGAGATCGCCTTAATTTCCAGCACTGCTGAAGCTGAAAGCTCACGGAGTAAGGCAGTAGTTGAGATGGAAAAACGGCTGACAGGAGAGGAATGCAAGTTCCAAAAGGTGTATAGCTTGGGTAACCCCTCTAAGGTTACTGATAAGGGTAAAGTCGCGTCACCTTAATCAAAGTAAATCTAAATCACTACTAACTAATAGTCAGCAGTAAGTAAGGTATCGTATCCACAGGGAGGCGGTAGTATTCTAATCTGTTAAACTATGTTCGTCTCTATAGTAACAATTTCGGGGTTTTGAGATTGTGTTCTAAACTAATAACAAACAATAACAATAAATAACAACAATAAGAATAAAAGATTGAAATCAATAAGATTAAAAGTCTAGGATCTCAGGTTCACTAGGATTATTGTTCAAGGGTAAGGATGTAGTCAACTATCATGCAATAAAGTTATCTAAGGTCACAAGATCGGTCGATTCAATTATGCCCTTTAGATCTACAATTTAACATGCGATCGCTATCATTAAACGAGTTCTATTCAATTATCGTAGCCTATCTTAGTCTTAACCCGGTCGGTGTCAATCCTAATTTGCGAGACTAGTTAATTAATCCTGACCAGTAATCAAACAACTAGAACTAAAACGATAATCAAATGATAACCATGCAATTGCAATTCAGTTAGTTAATCTACCCCTTCTAACAATCCTAGATCACCTTTGAACCTTAGAAAGGAATTTAGCTACTCATAATAATATTAACAACAACGATATTAAATAAAGTAAACATGATTAACAATAACGAAAATATTAACAAAGAATAATTAAAGAATAAGAAGGTAATTAACTAAATAACAAAGGAAGATTAAAGAATACCGATTACAAGCTTGAACTAAAGACAATCGTCTTGATTAATAAAATCCAGAGGCAAAGCAAGCTAAATTAGGTTTTCTAATATTAAAGCATAAAAAGCATGTCTAATTATGAAAGACGAGCTTTCCTTTTATAATACAAATCTAATTAATTAGGTTAACTAGTTTAGGAAAATACGAAAAGCCTTCAGAATATTGGGTTGCTCGATCGAGCAAGAGCCTTCTGCTCGATCGAGCATGACAACAGTGCGACTCGATCGAGCAAGGCCTTCTGCTCGGTCGAGCATCCTTCATTTAGGCTCGTTTCTTTGATTTTCTTCATTTCTTCTCTTTCGTTCTCGATTCCCGTGCCTAACCTTCCCCGATCCGACTCCGCCATGCTCCATATCAACTCAAAAAGCTCCAAATGCATCCAATCTGCATTAAAACATAACAGAAGCGGCATAACCGATATTCTAGCTAAAATAGCATAGAAATAAGCAAGGAAAGACGGTAAATCGAGTTATATGTGTCTAAGGGAAGCATAAAAATATGTATATAAATAATGATCATCAGTTACCAAGGTAACGAGACCTGAATTTGAACCCGACTGATGAGCAGTAGTGACAGTTGGTCACTACGCCCCCCATTTTGCAGCTGGTTTGGGGGAGGCTATGTCTATACAACTAGTATTATCTATCCTTGTACTTTCTTTTATTGTATTTTCTTTTAGTTATTTCCCTTTTCCCTTTGTTAGTTGTGTCCTTTAGGTTGCTGATGTTGGTTGATATGTGATTGCTGTGTTGTTAGCGTCACAATGAGGACACTGTGACATTTAGGTTTTGAGGAGAGTCTTTATTTATGTTGTGTGTTTATTTCCGTTGTGTGAAAGAAAAAAAAATTCATAAAAATTGAAAAAATTACAAAAATCCAAAAACATGTTTTTTATTTTATTAGGTCGAGTCTTGGTGAAATTGAATAACAATGATGATAACTTGCATTGTTTTTGCATTTGAATCCCAAATAAGTTGTCCATGTACATTGTTTTGACTTACTAATTTTGAAAACAAAGATCATAGTACGAGTCTGGACCATTTTTGACATACCTTATGCTAATTAGATTTGGCCAAAATTAGTTGGTAAACCACTTAAAATTCTGAGGTCTATAGAGCTTCTTAGGCCAGGAACATCAATAAACTGGTCTCATTGTCTTTAGGCTTGAGTGTGGTACTCCTTGTGGAATATGTAACATTGAATTGCATAAGTGTGACATTCGTTTCTTGATACTATACGCGTTCGTTTGATAAGTGCATGAGGAAATACGGTTCTTTTTGTTCAAATAAGCCTCACATAGCCAAAAAGACTTGATTTTATACCCTTATTATTGAGTTCTTTATGTTTAGCCAATTTGAGCCTTTTGTAGCCTGTTTTATAACCTATCTAATAGCTACATTTCTAGAATTTGCCTACCTTATCGGGACAGTCGCAGTTGCATGTTTTTCTTATCTTCTTGTCTACTATGGTCGGGTCGGGATTTCTGAAAAAAGAATATCAAATGGGTGTAGCAAGTATGTTGGCAATTGTGTCAGTTATCCCTTTGTTGAGAAATGTTGTGAAGCAAAAGATTTGATGAAAAAGAAAGAGCAAAAGAAAAAAAAAAAAAAAAAAAAAGAGAAAAATATATGTTGCTTCATTGAATTGTTCAAGGGATAATGAAAGAGATTATACTAGAGTCTAATGCATTTTTCAGAGAGCAATATCGATATCTCTCTTACGTTGTCAAAGTTTAAGATGATTTCTCTAGTCGGGTTTTGATTTGTGCTAATCTTGTAGAATTGCTTTGGTAAGTGTCGCTGCAACTACCGGTCTTAGACCCACATTCCCATACGTGTCTTGGCACAATCCACTTCTATACCTTCACCCATTAGCCTCCCTTATTGTCTTGATTCATGTACTTTATAGCGAATGGGTATTGGTTGGGGAAATTACTATCACATTAGAATGCATGCATGTTTCATAAGTTGAGTGTGTGTTTCTATTTCTTTTTATCTTCACAAAACTCACCCTTACATAAACTTATGAGTGCATGAGTGAATTCGCGAGAATCCGACAAATTGAGCCTTGCAAAATTGAAAGGTATTTGATTTTTGTCTATACTACGGTATCATGTAAAATCTTGGAATATGAGCTGCGTTTTCTACTTTCCCGTGCCTTTGAATTTGTTTTATTGGTACAACTTGGTCATTACTTTGTTATAGATATGGATAGCTTGGGATTTGTATGTGCGTTAACATTAGCTTTGAGTTTTTCATTCACCATTTGTATGTTTGTCTTTGTATAGTGTTGAGTGCTTTGCTTAGGGACAAGCAAAGGATTAGTTTGGGGGAGTTTGATGATCACTATTTATACACATATTTTATGCTTCCCTTAGTTACATATAACTCGATTTACCGTCTTTCCTTGCTTGTTTCTATGCTATTTTAACTAGAATATCAATTCTGCCACTTCTATTATGTTTTAATGCAGCTTGGATGCATTTGGAGCTTTTTGAGTAGATATGAAGCATGGCGGAGTCGGATCGTAGAAGGTTAGGCACGAAAATCGAGAGCAATGGAGAAGAAATGAAGAAAATCGAAGAAACAAGCTATTTTATAGGGATGCTCGACCGAGCAGAAGCCCTTGGTCGATCGAGTCGTGGTCATGGCTGCTCGATCGAGCAGATTCACTTTGCTCGATCGAGCAACCTAGTTTTTCGACGGTTTTTCGTATTTTCCTAAACTAGTTTAACCTAATTAATTAGATTTGTATTATAAAAGGAAAGCTCGTCTTTCATAATTAGGGATGCTTTAATATTAGAAACCCTAGTTTTCTTTGCTTTGCCTCTGGATTTTATTCATCAAGACTATTGTCTTTAGTTCAAGTTTGTAATCGGTATTCTTAAATCTTTCTTTGTTATTCAATTAGTTACCTTCTAGTACTTTGATTATTCTTTGTCAATCCTTTCATTGTTGTTAATCATGTTTGCTTTATTAATTATCGTTGTTATTAATATCGTTATGAGTAGCTAAATCTGTATCTAGGGCTGAAAGGGGATCTAGGATTGATAGAAGGGGTAGACTAGTTAATTGAATTGCAATTGCATGGTTATCGTTTGATTATCGTTTTAATTCTAGTTGTTTGATTACCGGCCAGGATTAATTTACTAGTCTCGCAAATTAGGATTGACACCGACCGGGTTAAGACTAAGATAGGCTACGATAATTGAATAGAACTCGTTTAATGATAGCGATCGCATGTTAAATTGTAGATCTAAAGGGCATAATTGAATCGACTGATCTTGTGACCTTAGATAACTTTATTGCATGATAGTTGACTACATCCTTACCCCTGGATAATAATCCTAGTGAACCTGAGACCCTAAACTTTTAATCTTATTGATTTCAATCTTTTATTCTTATTGTTGTTATTTATTGTTATTGTTTGCTATTAGTTTAGAACGCAAACCAAAACCCCGAAATTGTTACTGTAGAGACGAATTAGTTTAACAGATTAGAATACTACCGCCTCCCCGTGGATTCGATACCTTGCTTACCGCTAACTATTAGTTAGTAGTGAATTATGTTTACTTTGATTAAGGTGACGCGACTTTACCCTTATCAGTGGTGGTATTTGGCTGTATTGGAGATCTGACCTTGTTTCTTTAACTACTATTCGTGAACACCAACAATTCATCACTATTGAAATTAGTCGGGGTGGCTTGCTCCCTTGGTTAAATTTATGCTAGTCCGGACCCGTTTAATAGGCGAGCCCTCTGGTCTGAGATGGAGGATTTTGTAAGTGATAATAAGTTACCCTGGATGCTCGCTGGTGATTTTAATGAAACCCGGTATTTATCACAGAGACACGGGGGGATGCTAATATGGAAAGACGCTGCCTTTTTATTAATAATTGGATCGAAAATTGCGAACTTATCGAATTAGAATTCGCGGGGCCTTCCCATACCTGGGCTCGTGGTAAGACTGTTGAAACGAGAAAGAGTGCCCGTCTTGACCGTGCTCTCTGTAATGGGGAATGGAGCTCTGTTTTCGCTAATGCCCCTTTGCGACATCTACCAGCTTACCAATCTGATCATTGTCCTCTTCTTATAGCCCCCAATGGTTTTGCACCGCTACATTCTATCCAAAAACCTTTCAAATTCCAGGCAGCTTGGATGACACATGAAATTTTTACCGAGTTTCTGCATAATAATTGTCCGACTTTGGGTTCTTCTACTGACCGCTTAGCCTCCTTGTCTGAGAAGCTCTATAGCTGGAACAAAATTATTTTCGGGGATATTTTCAAGCGCAAGTAATTTTTGTTAGCTAGAATTGAAGGATGCCAAAAGAATTTATCCGTAAAAAAAGACAGGGGTATTTTAAAACTGGAACGCAAACTTCGAAAAGAACTTGATAGTGTTCTTGACCAGGAAGAGCTCCTTTGACCTTTGGTACCAAAAGGCTAGAATCGACTTTATCAATGATGGGGATCGAAATACTTCCTTTTTCCATGTTAGTAACCTTGTTAGACGTTGGCAAAACAAGATCTATTCCCTCCGAAAGGTAGATGGTAATTGGACTACGGACATCGATGAGGTAAAGACACTGGTACTCTGGTAGTTAATTATTTTCATCAGCTTTACTCGGATGATGTCTCTCTCGATGAAGAGGTTGATATCCCATATGATTTATTCCCTGAACTCAGCAGCAATGATTTTAATTGGATTACTCGCCCTTTTTCTCAAGCGGAAATTGAAAAGGTAATTTTCAATATGGGGGCTCTAAAAGCGCCAGGCCCAGACGGTTTCCAAGCCATTTTCTACCAGAAAAATTGGGAACTTATTAAGTCCTCCGTTTTACCTATGATTTTTCAAGCATTAGAAGGAAAGGGTTTCCCGGTTGGAATTAATGATACTCATATTGTGTTCATTCGTTCCCAAAGTTAATAGTCCAGAATCGATATCCCAATTCCGTGCGATAAGCTTATGTAATGTAGCATACAAAATTATTAGCAAGGTCCTCGCAAACCGTAGCAAAAAGGTGCTCCCACAAAAAATTTTCGAAACTCAAAGTGGCTTTGTTCCAGGTAGTCAAATCACGGATAATATTGTTATATTTCAGGAAGCGATCCACTCAATGCGTAAGAAAAAAGGTCGATCCTATTATATGGCAATAAAAATTGATCTTGAAAAGGCCTATGACCGTCTTAAGTGGGACTTTATCAAACTTACTCTAAACGATATGTGCCTTCCTTATATGTTAGTGGACACTATTATGGAGTGTGTGTCCTCGTCTAAGATGCGCATTTTATGGAACGGTGAACCCACTGATCAATTTATTCCCGCGAGAGGAGTTCGACAAGGCGACTCATTATCATCCTATTTATTCGTTATGTGCCTTGAGAAGCTTCAACAAGCAATTGATGTGCAAGTGCGTGCAAATAATTGGACAGCTCTTCATATTTGTCGCAACGGCCCGAGGATTTCTAATCTATTTTTTGCTGATGATATGGTACTTTTCGGGGAAGCTTCGGTTGCACAGGCACGGGTTATTAAGTATGTCATGGATAATTTTTGCAAGGCGTCAGGTGGAAAAGTTAGTAACGCTAAATCTCATATATTTTTCTCGTCTAATACTCCGCCCGATGTTCGTAATTCGGTACAATTGGAGCTGGGTTATGAAGAAACGAATGATTTAGGCATTTATTTGGGTGTCCCAACCATTAATGGAAGGGTCACAAGAAACACATTCTCGCATCTAGAAGAGAAAGTCAATAAAAGACTAGCTGGATAGGAAATTTATGTGGGGCGGAAATGTAGACAAGAGATCAGTCCACCTCATTTCATGGGAGACTTTACAGCACCCTAAGTCTTTAGGCGGGCTCGGTTTCACTTCTGCTAGACAAGCTAATGCAGCTTTTCTCACTAAGCTCGGTTGGAGAATGCTAGCTGAACCGACCAAGTTATGGTCTCGGGTCCTCCGGTCAAAGTACTGTAGCGGGAGGTGTGATATCGACATGATTCAGCCTAAACATAATATGTCAATGTTTGGAGCGGAATATCGTCGCAAGCTAAAAACATTGCTGCTGGTTCTGCTATTGCGCTCGGAAATGGTCGTACTACTCTGTTTTAGGACCACCCCTGGGTAGACGGATACGTGTTATTCGACAAAGCTACTGCTCAAATCCCTCTTGTATCTCTTGGCCGCAGTTAGTGAAATGTGGAGTGATACTATCGGGTAGAAATGGGACGATTTTGCTGACTTTCTTCCCCATATGGAGCTCCTCAAAATCGCTGCTTATTCCATTGTCCTTGACTCGGAACTTCCGGATAACATTTACTGGAAAGGCTCTAGTTCAGGTAAGTTCACGATAAAATCCGCCTTAGGATTTTTGAGGGGTCAAGATTTGTCGAGTGATATTGAGCAACCCATTTGGAGGGTGATTTGTCGTCTCCCTGTTCAACAACGCATCCGTATGTTTATTTGGCTTGCGGCTCACGATCATGTTCTAACTATTGCCAATCGAGTCCGTCGTGGACTTGGGGATAATTCAATTTGTCTCCGGTGTTCAGGAGATGAAGAAGATCTTGATCACCTCCTCCGGCTTTTCCCGAGCTCGAGATATATTTGGTCTCAAGTAGGTGGCAGAGCGGACCTAACATCGTTTTTCTCCGTTCCATTTTCGGAATGGCTTGAGAATAATGCAGGTAATAATTATACCCATGCTCCTTTTGAATGGTCTTTTATGTTTGCTATCACTTGCTGGTGGATATAGAGGTGGCAGAATTGTTGTTTTTGGTCGAGATGATGATATTCCGATTAATCCGAGAGAATTTTTATTCGGTCAGTTCAATAATACCAAAGCCGCTCTAGATCGCTTCTCGCTATTTCTTCCTAATAAAGGGCTGGGTAGCCAAGAAGTATTTATCAGGTGGCTATCACCAGCACATGGTTGGGTTCTACTCAACACTGACGGTGCATCTAAAGGCAACCCGGGTCCTGCCGGTAGTGGTAGAATTTTTAGAGACGAAACGGGTAATTTTCTATCGGCCTGTTACTTCTCGGCAGGCTACTGGTCCTCTATGCGTTCCGAACTCTTAGCCCTCTTAGCTGGGTTAGAAAGAGCTATTGATCTCCGAATTGATCCGTAAACTTATCATTAATATGGACAACCTACCTTGTGTGCAAATTATCAAGGAAGATCAATTAGTGAATAATGATTTGAAGAGTATAATTCACAGGTGCAAGGACATTATTATCAAAGCCAGTGGTTCAATTATTCTTGAGCATTGTTATCGAGATGCAAATAGGGCGGCGGATTGACTTGCTAATGAAGGTGTTAATTCTACCACGTCAATCAAGATTCTCGATTCTCCTCCGTTGGAATTTCGGCCCATCTTACGCGAATATATTCTTGGGGTAGTTATTCCCCGTGTAATAGCTAGTTGAATTTTTCTTTTCGGGGCTTAGCCCCTCTCTCGTACCAAAAAAAACAAACTACATATTCACTCAATTTATCTCTAATATCCCCACCCTTTCCACAATAATCTTTCATCACATATTAATTAATCCTCTATATATTAAAACACCAACATTTTAATCCTCCACATTAATCCACATCATCACAACAAGTTTTTTCTTAAGAAAATATATGGGAAATAAAAAAAGTGGTGAACCGCACTTTTTTGCCTTTATTATTTAAACTTTTGTAGTCTATATACACATCTTCATTTGTATCTCTTTTTTTTTTTCCACGGTTTATTTTGACTCAATTATTTATTCCGGGCTCTTCATAAATTAAATTTCATTTGCCTATATAGCTAATTTGCAGTGATTAAAGTCATGGACAAATAAACCCGAACTCAAACCGATTGAAAATATTTGGAGATTTTTGTTTATAAATTGTCAACAATAAACTACGTGTCTTTGACATTTTTTTAATTTCTCAACCTTACCCTTGGCATTTTTTAATCAATGAAAAAAAAATATTCCCTCTTCTAAACATGGGTAGTTCACAAAGAAACTTTGTAGATACGGTATCTCACTAAATTATTATTGAGAGACAATTTTGTCATATCCCTTGATATAATTTTCGTACCATTTTGTTTAGTACATGTTTTCATATCAGTTGTACCTATTTTATCATATATTGTAACCTTTTTTTAATTAGTATCCAATTTTATAGTATACGTACATTTTTTTATTACTCTTTGTACCATTTTTCCATCAGTTTAATTTATATTTAGTCTCTCAATAAGTAAAATTGTAAGGTCGTTTTACACTATTTAGTGTAAAAGTGCCTAACACAAGAATTATTGTTTGTAAAATATATTTGACTAATTCCATAAATTTTACCTAATTTATTATGTATGTTTTATTAATAATATCTTTACTATTTTTCATAAAAATATACCCGTACAATTTTATACGAGGTTAAAACTAGTTAAAACTGTAAAAGTTTTATATTTTTATTGCACTCTTTGAGAAGAATCAAACACGCCATTTTATGATAGATAAAAAATACTCCTCATTCTCTCGAGTAGTTTTTAAAAGAAAAAGACCTTAAAATTCACATCGCCCCATTCTCTCGAGTCAACGTAAATACACGCCCAAATAAATCCCCAAATTGATTTCTGCAAAAATTTCCCATAAACCCTAAATCAGAACACTGGGATTTATAAATGGAGATAGAGAAGAAAGATGGTCGAACGCTGCATCAATTCGGACCTTAATCGTGCTCACGGTTCTGCTACTTTTTACCATTTAATTTGATTTTTGTTTGTTTCATTGTTACTGTTTATACTGTAATTTATGATCTTTTGGGTGTTTCTTTTATTCCCGGTTGATTTTCGTTGTTAATATATTAAAAAAACAAAATATTGTTAAGGAGATCTATTGCTGGGAAAATGCTACATTTTTTCTGGTAAAAGTTGAATTTTGATTTTATTTTGAACCTTGTGCTTGCAGAAGTATGCATTTTTTTTTTCGAGGCGGTTTTGGTGGTTTGTTCATTTGTGTTTAAATGTGCTCCCTCCGTTTCGATCATTTGTTTAAAATGTGATTAAATGGAGGGAGTATACAAGCATAGAGCTGAGTAAGATTGAGTATATCGGTATGGTAGCGTACGCATAACTTAAAATCGATAGCCTATGCTTAAAGTTTTGATTTTTTCCTTCAGTGGCAGGGTTTTCGTGCAATTTCCTTTTATTTTGCAGTGTAGGTGTTGACATTGAGCAGTATTAATACAGTGCAATTTTAGGCAATAAAGGGTCACTTAGATATAAGGTGAGTTCAAATCACTGAGATGAGAGGATATTAAATATAAAGACATTTGCGTGTAGTTTGCTGGATATTTTTTTTAAAATTTTGCGTGTAGGGATACTGAAATCATTGCAGCACTCTATGAATTCTGAGAATCCTGAAAATGCTTTTGTTGAGGTCATTTAAAAGCCCAAAACAGAACAAACTGGTACGATTAATTGTCGTTTTTGAATAGTATGATTAGCTGTTAGCTTGTTACTCCTGAAATAGGCAATCACGGGTATATATATCTGTATGATGTCAGCCTATACGGTCTAAAATCACGGTTATGTGTGGCTTAGGTATCTAATGCACTGTGTTGCTGCAATTCTTTCCTCTTTCAATTTAAAGAGGGCTACACATGTGACCTAAGGACTTAAAGATAATGGGACAAATAAGGGAAGAATAGAAGATTAATTTGAAATAAAAATGGAATTTGCATAGGGGAATCCGCATTGCTTGTTGTACCCGATGCACAAACGCACTCAGGTGTAACTGTTAGAAATAGTCAGTCTGTTGGACTCTTACTACTATAACGTTGCGTATTTGTTCATTGTGAAGCTTGCTTTCCCGTAGTTGAGGGTTAGAATGTTTCCAACTAACAATCCTCAAAACTGTCCAATTTTTTGAGGAATCGCCTTCAGTCAGCTCCACAGTAACCTTCGCAGAGATGCTTGATCTATTGTGAGATAACATTCCTTAGACTCTGAATTAAGAGTTTAGAATGATACTAGTGTACTACTTTGTAGGTTGTAGATGAATTCTTTTTTTAAGTCAGATATCAGTCTTTACTTGTGATAAAACAACAGCTAATCCGAACTTTTCTTTTTGTACGTTAGTGTTAAAAAAATGACAGTTGATTGTTTCCATTCTCATTGTTAAGATTTGTAAACATTTTACATCTGCAGAAGGCATATGATATGTTACACTTCTCTGAACTTTTGGTCAGTTCACATGTTGAAAGTTGAAAGCACTGGTGCCACTGTCTTAGCAATTTTTCTAAATTAACCGTCCGTCAACTGTTGCCAAATATTTCAAATCTTGTTGAGGAAGGTCACCGTGGCAGTATAGTTTGTACTGTGTAGGTACATTCTTTGCCTGTTAATTAAAACTCTTCCCACATGTGTTTGGAGGCATGTTTTTTAATGTAATTTATTTATGTTTTAGCCTCTAGATGTTTTGTTTGATATTGAGGGTGAGACTTGTGATTCGAAGTTTGTGCAAGTCCCGCGATATTCATTGAAATGTGGTTATTGAGGATTTGAGGGTGAGACTTATGAGACCTGTACGAAATGATTGTTCATCATTCAATTTTGTGACCAACTCTTGTGGAATTTAAGGGAGTCGGTTTTTAAACAACTACCCTTTAAATTTTCTTTAAGAGTTTAGGATTGTACTTTCTTTTTATGTTGTGATGGTGAAATTATATCAGTTACTGAGTTGTTTACTGTGCTTGTCGCAATTTTGTTGTGATTTATTTTTACAGGTTTTCAATGATGATTGGGGAAGTATCCTTGAGCTAAGCTTCCAGGACTTGTGTTTTGCAGTCATTCATCATGTTTTAGATATAACCAGTTTTCTCCATTTGTCATCTGCTTTTGTTTTGCTAATTGTTTTCGTCTCTGTTTAAATACTTTTTCCCTCTTGTTTTTGTCCTGTTTTTTTAAAGTTGTGCCATCTGGTCAGGGCTCAAATATCTCGATACTCTCGTTGAAGGTTGCCCTTTTTGTGTGTGATAATATCCCATATTTTGAGTTGTGGTCGATGTTGTGGTGTTGGAATATAAGCAACCCATCCCACATTGGAGGCGGAGTAGAGAGTTGCTTACTTTATAAGGCCTCGGGGTTTTTCTCTTAACAATTGGTTTTAGGAAAAATTAAGTTCCCTTGTGCTTGCAAAGTAAGCAACCTCTCTCTTTTCTGGTATGCCGAGGCCCATCAAATTCTAACATTTGGGAACCATAAAACTTTCTTTTGTCATACAAAACGATAATCTTCTAGACGAAAGCTATACTGGTTTCTGCCTTGGCAATTAATGCACTGTATGTTTGGCACTTGTAGATGCTGGCATCCATCTAAAACATCAAAGTGGTATTAAGGATTCAAAACTATCTATCCCCCACATTGCCCGATTATCCAAAGTTATTGTAGGATATAAGAAAATATTAATTATACGCTATTGCCATTACTATGGCATGCCCAGTGGTTTAGGGCACGTGGTTGACGAGCCATGGACGAGACACACGCACCGGTCGAGACTTATGAACTTGACCTTTCGGGTTATGTCAGCAGTAGACTTGGGGCCTTCTAGTCTTGGTCTGTTGGTGAAACCACACCAATTTTTTTATTTTTTTTTACATTTTATAACATAATTTAGTATTAATATTTGTCACGGCACGGAATAAGATTGTCTTACACTGTGTGACGGTTAAACCATTCATTCTTGAATACAAATGGACCGTCATACACTTTGAAACCATCTCACATAATAATTACGCATCACTCTTGAATTAATAGCTATAAACGAATGTATTTTTTTTACAAAAAGTTCATCTTATAATACAGCAAGTCTCATTTAAGACGGGTTGACCCGTCTTACGCTTAAGACGGGTCAAGCCCCCCTCACAAAGAGCAAGCGGGGGGCTCTATTTGCCATCCATCCACTTGCCCCCCATCTCACATAATAATGTGCAATTCGACCCTCTTTCAATTTAAAGAGAGCTACACATGTGAGCTAAGGTCTTAAAGATAATGGGACAAATAAGGGAAGAATAGAAGATTAAGTTGAAATAAAAATGGAATTTGCATAGGAATCCACATTGCTTGCTGTACACTTAACTACACTTAACTACTCAAGGCGTAACTGTCTGAAATAGTCAGTCTGTTGGACTCTTACTACTATAAACTTGTGTATTTGTTCATTGTGAAGCTTGCTTTCCCTTAATTGAGAATTAGAATGTTCCTAACCAACAATCATTAGTAGGTAAGGAAATCGGAAAGGGAATACGAGGTGATTTTGAATACAACTTAGCTTGCCTTTTGTCGTTCTTCAGGTGTGGCTTTAGTGTTTATATGTCTCTCTGTGGTGTCCTCTTGTATCTGAGTTGTTCTGTATATTTCAATCAATTAATTTCTCAAGAACCCCCCTCTTTCTGCGTAAAATCTCAAACGCATGGAAAAAGATACATTTTTCAAAATGTTGACATTTCTGTACATTATATTTTAGAAAGGCATATGATGTGTTTACACTTGATCTCTGAACTTGAGGTAAGTTACTGTTGACAAATTTAAACTACTGATGCCACTTCAATTCCTTCTCAGTTTTTGAAAGTTACTGTTTTTTCTCACTTTAGTCAATATGATGCATGGCAAATCATTATAAAAATCACTTTAGTCGAAATGATGAGTTACACACACTTGATCTCTGAACTACAGGTAAGTTCACATGTTGACTTGTTATAGCTCCTTGAGACTTGTACAAAATGATCATCATTCATGGGCATTAACTTTTTAGTGAAAGAAATTTTTGAAATGGTTAAAACTCCCAGAGTGTTGTGACCAAATCTTTTGAAAATAAGAGCTGTGATCTTTCATACCAATGTCCCGAAACCTAAAAGAGTTGAGGATTTTACTTCTAATGTCACATTTGTGATGGTGATTTTGTATTAGTCAGTTAATGATGTTATTCATCGAAATAATGATCCCAATTTTGAAAAGAAGTTTCAATTGCTGCTCATCATACCATGAGCTTCTTGTAATTTTGTTGTGTGTTTCGTCTGTCTTGCAGCGTGTCAACAATGATAGGCCACTATCCTTAGTCAGTTAGGCGAAGTTTTCACATTCTTGAGTGATTTACAGTCGGTCCATCATATTTTTGATTTAATTAATTTTCTACATTTTTATCTGCTATTGTGTTGCTAGCTGCTTTCATATTTGCTTTGGCAATCTCTCCCTCTAGTTCTTCTTCTGCTTTCTAAACTTCTGTCTTCTGTCTTTTGTTACCCTTATTATTTAGCATGATCCTGTTTTTTGCTTGTTTGCTGCTTGTTGATACTGACATTCCTCTAAATCATCTATAGCTTGTACTTAGTAGTCAAACCTTTCTTCATCCTTAAGTTCCTTTTTTTTTTTCGTTTTCATGATGAAACTTATGCGCTGGTCTGACATAAAATACCAACCCATTAAATTTGCACAAGAATTTGAGTCTGTCCCGCAAGTGAGAGATTGTCTCATAAAAGACTCATTTTGATCCAGTCATCTAAGTTGCGTTTCGACTTTCAAATACATCTAAACGGTCTTGAAGCGGCTGCTATATTTACTTTCTATCGGAGATAATATACTCTAATTTATGATTTGCTTTGATGATGTGTTTGAGTCCTCTACAGATTTGATATGTTTCTGTTTAACTGAAACAGAAGTTATACTGACTCAACAAAACTCGAGGAGCTGGTAATTTTATTCCTCTTGATTTAGTTACTATTAATGGTTAAATCATGTATATGAAGAGGTGATATATGCCGTAATAGGCGAGAGTTACAAAAACATAAATACTGGGTTTGAAACAACTCATTTTCGCCGACAATGAAGGTATTTGTACATTACTAACCTTCCTATCTTAATCCTATAACATATGCTTAGTAGGTGCTGTATCTTGCTTGCAGTGGAAAACTATTTTCCACTCTTTTTATATTAGATGGTCCCACATCACACAATTAAGCATAGAAACGATAATATATAAAAAAAAGTGATAATTATGTACCGTGGTTGGGGATCCCATGGACGGGGTAGACAGACCAAGTCAAGACTTCTGAACTGCCATCTACTTAGATGGAAGTCAGCAGTAGTACTTTGGCCTGCTTGCCTGGCTGGGTCTGTCGGTGAAACCACGCCTTTTTGTTTTTTTGGCCGTGTCTATATTTTTAGGTTACAAATTCGTAGTTGAGCATAAAAAAATAACAGTAATAGAGAACTTGGCTAATAGGAACTGCCCAATGTTTTTGAGGAATCTCCCGCTGCAGTCCGTTCCACAATGACTTGTTAAATAGAAAGTTCAACAGTATTATTACCAGAAGTACATATTAGACTAAAAAACTTTGAGTGAAACTTTAATTTGGGTGGTATTATTATCATATATGCAATTATGCATAGTAGTTATTTTTGTGATGGAGTCCTTAAATGATTGTATAATAACAAGATGATACGGGACATCAGTTATGTAATAACCTTACTCGGTCCAAACGAACAATTACTTCCAGTGATCGGTTGAATAGTATATTTGTAATCTGCCTATTTTTTCAAATCGTAGATCATAACATGATTTGTATTGTCTTTTTATGGTGTGATGGTGAAAGTATCCTTGAGCTAAGCTTCCAGGATTTGTGTGTTTTCAGTCATTCATCATGTTTTAGATATAACCAGTTTTCTTCTTTTGTCATATGCTTTTGTATTGCTAATTGTTTTCATCTTTGTTTAAATAATTTTTCCCTCTTGTTTTTGTCCTGCTTTTTAAAGTTGTGCCATCTGGTCATGGGTCATATATCTCGATACTCTCGTTGAAGGTTGCCTTTTTGTGTGTGAGAATATCCCATATTTTGAGTGAGTTATGGTTGCTGTTGTGGTGTTGGAATATAAGAAACCTGTCCCACATTGGAGGCGGAGTAGAGAGTTGATTACTTTATCAGCCCTCGGGTTTTTTCTCTTAACAATTGGTTTTAGGAAAGATTAAGTTCCCTTGGCTTGTAAAGACTATCTTGGAATTTGGTTGAACTCTTCAACTTCCATATGACAAGTCGTCTTCTTCCTTGAAACCCTAAAAAAAACTTATATCATCAATTAATCAACCTTCAGCCAATTAACAATCAATCCAACACAATCATCATTCAAATGGCGACTCTTCACTCATTTCCTTCATTTGGAACCTCCATCATAAGGATCTCGCATCATCAAAAACCTATATCATCAAGACGAGTATCATTATTGGCTTCAAAATAATCAGGTATTGCATATACCTCAATTTTTTATGAATTATTGTGGGTTTTAATGAAGTTATAGAATTCGCTCTAAATAGGCGAATTAAAAACGAATTCCAGCGAATTATGTCAAAAACGAATTCCGAGGGTGGGGGAGCGAATCCGGTAACCCTGATTTAAACAAGACCAACCGAACAAGCTGCGGCTGCAAAACTGTCGAATTTTTTGAGGAATCGCCTGCTGCAGTCAGTTCCACAATGACTTCGTAAATAGAAAGGTCAAGTGTATTAAGGGGAACCAGAAGTACATACATACGAAGTAGTAGTATTTTGTGATGGAGTCTGTAAATTATTGTTTAACAAGATGATACAGGACATTAGTTATGCAATAATCTTACTTTGTCCAAACGAACAATTATTTATAGTGATCGGGTTGAATAGTATATTTGTAATCAGCCCAGTCTATCAAACAGTAGACCACAACATGATTTGTCCAGTCTATCAAACTGAGATCTATGCTTTGCGAGACGATAGATGGCGGAATCGAATTCGCAAAAGCTGGAAAATTGTAATTTTTTTTGGCCAAGGGTAGTAGTCAAAGTAGCAACCATGTTTTATTGTACAGTGTTAATTAATGTTAATTTGATTGAATCCCACATCGTATGTATGATAAATTCATGGATG
Source organism: Heliosperma pusillum (assembly GCA_022085475.1). Classification (NCBI taxonomy): domain Eukaryota; kingdom Viridiplantae; phylum Streptophyta; class Magnoliopsida; order Caryophyllales; family Caryophyllaceae; genus Heliosperma; species Heliosperma pusillum. The sequence continues at coordinate 31,099 of JAIUZE010005088.1, forward strand.
GTAGTGCCCATGTCGGTCTACCACGCTTCAGGTCAAATAATTCGTTCTTAGATTTAAGGTTAATTAAGGAAGGATATTGACTGATTTAATTTCTGATTATGAGGCGATATAATATAATCGTGTATTCGCGTCAACCTTTAATGTTGAACAACTTAAAACATAATTGCCCATTTGCCCATTACTCATTATGTGGGTTATTAGAGGGCTGCGAAACATCGTCGACGTTTTAAAAAAAAAAAAATAATACCCTTTCTCTACTTTATCTTTCTATCTTTTCCTCTACTCTATCTCTCATCTTTAACACTATTTCATAAAATCACCCAAAACGTTAAAAAAAGAGAATAAAACGTTATAAACAATCGAAAAACAAACATATAATAAAGAAAAAACATAAAAACAAAACCATCATAAACAAACATATAATAAAAAAAATTATAAAAGTACGAGAATACAATATAAAATTGCGAGATTAAAACGTTATAAACAAGCGAAATTTAACATATAAACATCGTCAACAATTTAACATATAAACATCGTCAACACTAACAAAAAAAAAAGTCAAACACACATACCAATCTAAACGTTGATATTCAAGGCCAACGTTCAGACCAACATTGATATTCAAGGCCAACGTTCAGACCAAACGTTGATATTCAAGGCCAACGTTCAGACCAAACGTTGGTATGTTTGTTCGACTTTTTTATTTTTAATATTTTTTTTTAAAAAAAGAAAAGAAAACAAACACACATACCAACGAACGTTGATATTCAAGACCAACGTTCAGACCAAACGTTCGTATTCAACACTGACGTTGGAGCCCAATACCAACGTTTGGTCTGAACGTTGGTAGCATACACCAACGTCCACACTAAACTAAACATCATCGCATAACATCGCACCAACATCATTAATATTGATAAACCTATCTAATTCAAATAAAAAAAGCAAAAGAATAAAGGCAAACAAACGTTCAATCTAAAATAAAGGCAAACAAACATTCAATCTAAAATAAAGACAAACAAACATTCAATCTAAAAACTAATTCAAAAAAAAAAGGTACTTACTTGGTCGGCCGGTGAATATTCGGTGAACGGAGGTGGCGTGGGGTGGTCGGGTGGGAGTGTGGCGTTTAGGGGAGAGAGTGAAAGAGAAGGGCGAGTGAGTGCAAGGGTAGTCCCTTTTTTTTTTTTTGAAAACGTCAACGATGTTTTATAATCCGCTTATTATTATTATTATTATTATTTTTTTTTTTTTTTTTTATTATAAGATGCGCGCAGCTTTCATTAAAATAAAATAAAATGAAAAGTTTACATGAAGTTGGTGGGGAGCCGAGAGACAATCTGGGCCCCCACCCCCTTAGCTATAGCAAAGCTAATCCTAGTAAAGATATAAGCGGCCACCCGAGCCCCAGCATCCTGAGATACCGAGAACTTCTGGATCCGCTTGAGCAAGTCAACAGCATCCGAGCCCAGATCCCCAAGCGAAGAGAAAGAGAAGGGTAGGAAACCATAGCCAGCAGTCGCGCATAAATCCCTATACTTAGTACATTTGCGCTGAGCAGCATCAACAACAACCCGTCCCGGCACAAAATCAGACATTCTAGTCTGAGTCAAGGGGGAAGACCCTGTCAAATCAACACACACATCACGCCCTCTGTCCCACGAATAAAGTAGCAAATCCGCCGGACGAAGAGATCCGCCATGCCCGTCAACCAAACCGATATCAACCTCCTTGCCCGAAGAAATACCAGACCTATAGCAAATGTCGAATAAGGTGTAACGAACGAGGTTATGCTGATGCTTAACCCCCACAGTACCAGTACAAGAAACAGCGTGGTCCCCATACACATCATCAGCAAAAACCCGAGAGCAAGCAGGACAAGGCCTAGATACCGTGAATAACGGGACACCAAGGCGATACCCCAGCACACTACGGTAAGTCCTCCGGTTCATAGTCTGACCCAACCCCGAGATAGGAACCGCGCGCAACCAATCAGAGGCGTGGGCACCCTGCTGAGACTTCCATAACGCAAGCTGACGCGGTGTCAAAGAGAATACAGATTCCGCAGTAGCAGCAATCCTCGCAAAATATAGATCTGCCAGTTTCTTCATAAGTTTAGGGGCAGCGATTTCACTAGGATCACGTAAAAAGGAAGAACCTGTAGTCTCAGAGAACACCCGCAAGGCATCGTCGAAAGGAGGACCAGAATCCACAATACCTGAAGACCGAAGTAGCTTAGCCTGCAAATCAGCAGACTGCAAACGGGACGCTAGAAAAGCATAATGAAAAACATCCCCGGCAGCATAAACACCGAGCCCCCCCAGATGAAAAGGGAAAGTGGCAAGGCGCCACTGCCAATCCCCAAAACCAGGCCCAGACGCGGTGACAATACGTTCCAAGCTAGAACGAAGCGCTGCATCAAAGCGAAGATGGACAGACCCAAAGACCCCCGGGGAGCAAGTACGGAGGGAAAAATAGAGTTTAGAAATACCAGTACAGGCCCGAAGAAGAAGCAACTCACATTGCGGGTCCTCAATCCTCTCGACTAAGTCCATAAGCTCAACGGTCTTAGTCACTCTCCTCGCCACAAGCTCACTGCCAAAAATGGGACAAGTACTGACAGGTCCACCCAAAACAGAGACACCACGCAAGGGCCGTGCAATAGAAGGGGGGAAAACACCGGGTAGCCGACTCCGAGGATCCTCAATAGGCCAAAAGACCTCAGTCTTAGCCACATTAAGATGGAGACCGAAACGAGGCCCATCTGCCATAATCAAATCCAAAACTCTCCCCACCTCTAAAGTGTCCCCAACAATGGTGCCATCATCCAAATATCACGCTTGCAAAGTAAGATCAAAGGAATCTCGGATGTTGCACACTAGGGGATGCAAAACCAAAGCGAAAAGCAACGGCCCTAAAGGATCACCCTGCTGGACACCCTGACAAGACCACAAACAATGCTCCCCATAATAAAGACGGGCAGGGCTAGAGTAACAAAACTCCACCCAAAGGGAAAGAACCGGACAACGACGGCGGACTTCCTGTAGCATAGTCACACGATCAACAAGATTGAAAGCATTTTGGAAATCAACTAGCAACATAGACAGCCCCACATCACCACCACGGGCCTCAATGAGCCGGTTCAAGGCATGCAAGATAGCCTCTCCTCCACCGGACACCCCAACCCCAAACTGAAGGCCAGCAAAATAAGCAGACAATGAAGGACCAACCAGACAAGCACCAGCCTTAGAGACAAGACGTCTCCAGACAGTGCCAACAGCGATAGGGCGAACCCCCCCGCCTGGTTTAACAAGCGGCGTGAGCGGAGCACTAGCAATGTACTCACCAAGGGCTACAGGGCACCGGCCCTCCAGAAAAAGATTTACCACCCTAGTAATAGAAGCGATCAAATCATCCGAGACAGCCACAACAGCACCACTCAAACAGTCCAGAAGGTGTTGGGCACGAAGTCCATCCCTTCCGCAAGAAGTGCCACGCGGGAAACCACGAATCATATCCAAAACCACTGCCGAAGAGGCAACAAGAGAATGATGATCCACAGGCAAAGGAGGCAATGAAGGAGATGGGGCGACAGGATGCTTCTCACGCAAAGCACCAAGAGTGGCATCAGTGTATGGGGCGACGCCGGAGGAAGAAAGCACCCTAACAGCAGCAGTATAATGACCATCACAAATCTTCCGCCGACACTGGCGGAGGTTTTGCTCACTCAAATCCAGATCCTCCTCCACACAAAACGAAGGAGGAACCTCAACCAAACACTCCTGTAAAAGCTGCAACCCCCCTCCAGGCACCCCCCAAGCAAGAATAGCCCTAGTAATACTCTCCTCCTGACACTGTCGCCTAACAGCCGTCCTACACTCAAGATTACTCCGAGGAGCGAAGGTCTTAAGCAGACAAATAGGCAACACAAGCAAACGAACCCAGCAGGAGAGATCACCAGGAGAGTCAGCCACATCATCCAAGACCCCATTCAGAACCCGAGCAAACCCAAGACGGCACTTAGGAGGAATAGATTTCACGGTGCGATGACCCAAAGAAAATAAACGGTCGAGCGACGATACAGACCAATGAACAAGCTCAACCCCAACATCAGATGAAAGAACCGAGTGAGACGGAGCCGGAGGTCTAGGGATACCATGAATAAAAAAACCAACGATG